>JASVEL010009388.1:0-62294 GCA_032618575.1 Nicotiana noctiflora
CGCAAGGGAGTTTTTTCCAATTAAAGGACAATCGAAACGGGATTTATCTAATTAATTCAGAGTCGCCACTTGGGAGATTTATGGTGTCCCAAGTCACCGATTAAATCCCGAATCGAGGAAAAGATTGACTCTGTATTACAATCCGCGAAATTAAAAACCTGGATAAGGAATTCTGTTAACCCGGGAGAAGGTGTTAGGCATTCCCGGGTTCCGTGGTTCTAGCACGGTCACTCAACTGTTGTATTTGATTTTATCCGATTTCAAAAATACGTTTTAACTTATGTGCCTTTTATTAGTAATTCGCTTTTAATTTTTATTTTTAATAAGAATTGCAACGTCGTGAAAAATGTGTTTTGAACCACGTCGCACCAGTGCACCCATGGTTGTCAACATATTTCGACTCCGTTGAGACTTGGATTTGGGTCACATAAATGTGCACCCGAGTTTAGGAATATATTATTATTAAACACGCGCCTAAAGATACTAACGCGTTATTATTTTGGGAATGCCGTGAAATCCGCTAAACGGCACATCCCGGAGTCTAAGCATCTTTGTAAAAACTATCTATTGAGGGCCCCGCAATTTGCGTGTTATTTTGGCGAGGCTCGTCTCACTTATTGTTTAAGGGCTCATTACCCTTTTATTGTTTATTGTTTTAAATGAATTACAATGCAGTGGAAACGTATCTCGAACCACGTTGCACCAGTGCACCCGTGACTTTTGACACGTTTCGACTTCGTTGAGATTTAGATTTGGGTCACATAAATGCGCACCCGTGATTAGGAAGGTATTATTATTAACTAACGCGCCTAAAATAATTTCGTGTTTGTACTTTGCGAGGGCCATGAAATTTGCTAAATGGCACGCCTCGAATTCTAGATGATTAAAATTAATTAAGACGAAGTCCATGCAGTTATTACGATATCTAAATTTACAAAGAGATAAAATAACTTACCAATTTTATTAGACCTTTACAAGCTCAAATCATTTCACCCAAGTTTTAATTAAAAATAAACGTTCACCCTTTTTGACCGAAACAATTAAATATCCAAACTTATTACTTGAAAGGGTAGGCCAACTTCTATCTAAACCCAAATGAACTAAAAAATAAACTTCATTCTCTAGAGATACTGTATGTCCCATTATCAAATTCAAATGAACTCATGGGTATCAATTAACCGACATGGATTAGTTTCCAAATTCAACCTCAATTGTTTTATCTCACCTTCAACAAAACAAAATATATATACCATCTATTGCATACAATTACACATTCATATAAATCAAGAATATACCTTTAACCCAAAATGCTTGACGAACAAACAACTTATAATAAGTAATGAAACGCAAGCTAATCATTGAAAACAACCAAGCATAGAATGATAAATATTCTCGACAAATGAAATCGACAAAAAAACTACGATACAAAGAGAACTGTCATGAACTTTGCTGAAACGGAAAAGAAGCGAACCTTTGAAGTCAAAACCTTTCTTCACTATATCGAATTACAGAAAGAAAATGCCGGCTATAACTCGAAGGAGAATAGGCCGCCAAACGGAGTTAAAACAGCCTCGACGGAACTGGATCCAATTGGATGAGAGCTCACCGGAAATGGAGCTCGACAGATCCTCCAACTCGAGCAGCGGTCCCTCGTCGGTGACAATTTTTGGACTGGTTTTAGTTGTTAAAAGGTCGTTGGTTAGAGAGGAGCTGCTGGTAGTGGTCGACGGGTGGTGGGCGCTAGGTTTCAGCTAGGGTTTTCGTGGTGTTTTCATGGTTTTTTTTTTGAAAGAAGAAGAAAAATCTCTCCCGTTTTCTTCAGTTTCTTCATGAAGAAGAATAGTCCAAATCTCCTGTGCTGCCGTTTTCTTCTTAAAGAAGAAGACTTAGAGTAAGTCTCTGAAGTCTCCTTTTCTTTGATTTTTTATTCTCTTCTTTTCTTCACGTGAGCCCCCCTATTGTCATTTTGTTTTTCTATTTTGTATTGCCCATGTCTTTTTGTCTTTTTCTTTTTTGTTTTTATTCTCTTTTTATTTTTTAATCATTCTCCCATCCCTCCCCCTTAGTATAGTGTCGGGTTATTACGGGCTATGCCCGAAAATTATAAAACCGGGTAGTTTGAACCCGAATATTATTTTTCGCCCGGAACCGAGAATGGCGTTATTTAATTAATCCTAGGTAACCAAAATAACTATAATACTCATAATTAAAATAGAAGTATTTTTTTTTATTATTTTTCAAGTTTAAAATAACTACAAAATATTAATGAAACTATTTTTTATTATTTTCGTTTTTATAAAAAGATAAAAATATAAAGTACTATTTTTATATTTTTCAAATTTAAAAATGACTACGAAACATTAATAAAACTATATTTTTGTTATTTTTCATTTTAAGGTAAAAATAAAGTAAAAGAGTCAAATTTAGCTAAAATAGCTATATTAAAACTAAACTAAATATTTTACGCTAAAAATATAAAAATCTCGGGGAGGGTCAAAAATCACGCGTTTACAGTGCGTAGCACTCCGGTCAGATTTCTCAAACAAAAATCACGATTATTGTCAAATATGTTGCAGCTACGACTGAACCCACCAAGATGAACTTGTCTTGAATTTCGCTCTGATACCACTTGTTAGGACTGAAATACTTTTTCCTACAAGAAAATGGACTAGCCAAATATGAAAGAATTTACAATTTATTTTTACAAAAAGGAAAACCCAATTAAGGTAATTATATTGCCATTTTTCTTTCAATAGATAGGAAAATTGCCTTGTGAATCTCTAATCAAGCCTATCAGCTACTAGTTACAAGATTCCTATCTATAAGTCTTCTGAAGCTTGATCTTGAGTATTGGTTGGTGCTTCATGCGGACTCTAAATTTGAACCTTGATACTTGCTAGTTGCAGGTGCTGCTTTTCGGATCAAGACCAGGTATGCAGTGCTTGTGACCTCGGCCATGTCTTGAGCACACCACATCTTTCATCAACTTCTGCACTTAGATTAACTCCTTGCCTTTTTTTTTCATTATGACTAACTTCTGTTGATCATCTCGGACTGTTGACTCGCATTCTGGTCGCAAGCTTCTTTTGTTGCTAACTTGCATTGCACTTTGAAGTGAATTCCCTTACTTGTGATCTTCGAGCTATTCTCCTTCGAAGTCTGAATCTATCTTTTCTGATCCTTGTTGCCTTCCTTCTGATTCATGCTGGGGATTTCCATTACACTCTACCACTTTTCGATTGTTCACTATCCTTATCAAATCTTGGAAACTGAGACGCCGTTCTGCTTTTCTGGCGGGCTTCTGACTTTAACGACAAACTCTAATCATAAATTGTCATTCCATTCTTCAGGCGGGCACCTGACTTCAACAACAAACTTCGAAAATAAATTGCCACTCCATTCTTCAAGTGGGCACCTGATTACCAAAACTTGAAATGTATAGATCGAATGATTACCATCTCAGGAGAAAGATTCATCGGACTGAGATTTTGACGTCTTAGGAGAAAGAATCATTAGACTAAGACTTTGACGCTAGGAGATAATTCGTCAGACTAGGTCTAAATCATTGTGATCTTAGGAGAAAGATTCATCAGACTAAGATTTTGATATCTTAGGAGAAAGATTCATCAGACTAAGATTTTGACGCTAGGAGATAATTCCTCAGACTAGGTCTAAATTGTTGTGATCTCAGGAGAAAGATTCATCGGACTGAGATTTTGATATCTTAGGAGAAAGATTCATCGGACTAAGATTTTGATGTCTTAGGAGAAAGATTCACTCCTCAGACTAGCTCTAAATTGATGTGATCTCAGGAGAAAGATTCATCGGACTGAGATTTTAATATCTTAGGAGAAAGATTCATCGGACTAAGATTTTGACGCTAGGAGATAATTCATCAGACTAGGTCTAAATTATTGTGATCTCAGGAGAAAGATTCTCAGGAGAAAGATTCACAATCCCTAGCTATGTTGCTCAGCAGTAAGCGAACCATGCAATAATCTAATGAAGTGCATTAACGTTGGACTGTTATGCGTGTAAGAAGATCCAGGTAATCGTCCTCCTATGTCAAATGTACTAATGATGCTTCACACTGAAAGTATGCCTATCCCAAAACCTAATCAACCAACTTTTATATCCAGTAAAATACAGAAGGAGAACCATATCTTTTTCTTTTACCATTTTATTGTAGTTAAGGCAGTACCAGACCATGAGCGCAAACAATGTTTATAGTTACAATTAGCAAATGTTTACTACAATGGTCATGACTATTACTGCTATGTTGCTCAGCAGTAAGCGAACCAAGAAGATCAAAAGCAAAAAAACAAGACCGATGACTCATTAATCCAGAAATCTTGTGCTCTTTCAAGTTAACATTTTGAGAAATATTAGACGAAAATCCATCTGGCACCTTTAAGTTCTTTAAGAAAAGTCATATGTTGTGCTTTTCTTGGGGAGATAACGTGTAACATGCAGTTGGAACTTCATATTTTTCTCCTTTTCTGATTGGGTGCAATTCTGGCCTAATGTCCATTTCTTGCAAATCGAGTCGAATTTTAATGGTGTCCTTGGTCTTTCCTTTGGCATTCATGATCGTCCCCAAAATATTATCACATATATTTTTTTTCAATATGCATAACATCCAAATTATGTTGCAACAAGAGTGATTTTCAACATGGAAGTTCAAACAAAATACTCCTCTTATTCCAGTTATCTTTTCGAACATCATGTGATATCTTGGTCCTTTTCTTTGGATCCTTGTTAACTGTAACCTTTTAAGATCTTGCATTTGATTAAGTATCTCAATAGCAGAACACATTTTCTGTGGGGGCCTTTTTTCTTTTGTGCCATCAAATGACTCCTTATCATTCCTTCATTTGTGATTAAGAGGAAGGTAACGCCGATGACCCATAAAACATTATTTCTTACTATTCTTCAATCTGATTGAGGAAGTATCTTTATTGCAACACGGGCATGCCAATTTACCTTTTGTACTCCATACAGATGAATTTTCATATGCTGGAAAGTCATTGATGGTCCATAACATAGAAGCATGTACCTTAAAATTCTGTCTGGTTGATACATCAAAGGTCTCAACACCAATTTCCCGTAACTTATTCAACTCCTCTATCAAGGGTTGAAGATATATGTCAATTGCATCTCCTAGACTATCTGGACCAGGTATAAGCATGGACATAATAAAATTTTCCTATTTCATGCACAAACAAGGTGGTAAATTACAAGGAATAAGTACCACATGTCAAATACTATATGAGGTTTTTGAATTTCGAAATGGATGGAATCCATCACTAGCAAGTCCAAATCGAATATTACGAGGCTCAGCCGCAAATGAGGGATGAAGTTCATCAAATGACTTTCATGCCATTGAATCAGCTGGATGTCGTATTGTTCCATCATCAACCTTTTTATCACGATACCATGTCATTAGAGAAGATGTCTTTGCAGACATATACAACCTTTGAAGCCTAGGATTCAGTGGAAAATAACGTAAAATCTTGATACTATTTTTTACCATTCTTATTATTCTTTGCTTCCCCACTATGTTTATCTATTTTCCATCTGGATGCACCACAGACTTTACAAGAATCAAGTAAATTATCTTCCTTCCAATATAGCATGCAATCATTTATACAAGCATCAATTTTTTGGTAGAAAAGCCCAAGGTCCCGAATCACCTTCTTTGTCTCATAATATGAATTTGGCAAATTCGCTCCATCAGGCAACATCTCATCCTTCAACATTTTAATAACATTATAAATGACTCGTTGCTCCAACGACCCATACTTTTTATGTGAAGCAATTTAATCAAAGTAGAAAGCTTTGAAATTTTCGAACTTTGGTATAGTGGTTTCTCGAAACCTTTCAATAGGCTGTAAAACTTTTTGGCTTCAACATTTGGTTCTTCTTCAAGTAAATTATTGCAACCAATATTAGCAGTGCCTCCATCATGGTTAGGATACAAATCCCTCAGCATTTCACGTATTTCATCCTCATCCTCATGATCATCTACTTTATTATCATCTTCAACTTCGTATTCCGATTGTGGCTCACCCAGAACTTCCCCATGATGATACCAAAAAGTATAATTTTAATTACTCCATATACTTTCAAATGTATCTCGATTGTCTCACGTGTTTCTAATCTTGTGTTATAATATTTGACACACAGACATTGTATTTCATATAATTTCCATGTTCTTCTAAAGGCATAATCCAAAAGATATTGCACCCCAATTAAGTAGGATTCGTCAAGTCAGTTATCGACAAGTTGCATCCATCACTTACTTGGTGCTATAACCTTGGATAGCAAATAGAAATAATATTTAAAAAATTAAAATCACAAAAATATTAAGATGCACATTACTTATAAAAGAAAGTTATAAGTAACTCTATGATCATACACCTTATTATTTCTTCATTTTCATATATCATTTGCCTATATATAAACTCTGAGCTTGCTTTTTCCACATACCATATTCTCTCATTCCTCTGTTCATATAAGTGACTTTTTGATATTTTTCTACATTTAATTCAGTTCACCAAGCTGTAGACACGTAATTTTTGACCATACCCGAAATTTCACCCGTTTTAGCGTAGAATAATTAATTTAGGTATCATATAGTTATTTCCACTTATTTTAACTCTTTTACATTATTTTTATCATAAAATTCAAAATACAAAAATAGTTAGACTTTATTTTCAAGGATATTAGAGTTTTGGATAGTAGTGTTATTTTAATTTTGTAATAATTTTAATCTAATTCCATATTTATCTTTTAGTATGAAATTGAAAATTATCAAAATAGTATCACAATATAATATTATTTACTTTAACTAATTAGAATTAATTTTGCATTATATAGTATAGATTTTATATTACACTAAAAGGGAAGATTAATGTTTTAGGCTAAGTAATATAATGAATAACATCAGCCCAAATCTGAGGCCCAAACACCTTACCCAACATCCCTAACCTATTTTCAACCCAGTCCAAACCCATTGACCCGCCCCAATTCCCTTTCAAATCTGAACCATCCATCACCTTAGATCCTACGGTCTAGATTTAATCCCCACACCTAGGAAACAACCCTAGTCTTCTTCTTGAACAAGGGAACATAAACAAAAAAACCCTAGCTGAAGAAAAAGCTACGGCCGCCGACCCCTCATCCCCAAGACCCATCCTATCCCACAGAACAAAACAACAATACACCCTAGAAAAACACTAGAGAGACGGCGACAACTGGAGGGAGAGCAGAGAAAACAACAACCAACGGCAGACCAAGAGAAGCCAGCCGCCCATCCCGCCGACCATCCCTTCAGCCGCCGACCCACCCCCTCCATCGGCTCTTTTCAACATCAGAACCAATGACACCGGAAAAACTTACACTGTCCTCCATTCACTCACGACAGCCATAAAAAAACCACTGTTGTTCCCCACCACCCTAGCACCATATTTCCTTCACAAGAACCGCCGCCGGCCAGATCTTCTTTCTCCACCACTCTCGCTGCTGGAATTCAACAACCAGCCGCCAACAAAGAAGAAAAAACCCTAGAACACAAAGAAGAGCCACCGCCTCTACTACCTCACCACACTGTCATAACCACCAAACCAGCCCCTATCCTTGTCAAAAAACTCTCCAGAACATTCGTCGGGAAAATCGAACCCAACACTAGCTGAAATAACTCCATCGACCAACATTCCAAAAATACACAACTTCTCATCTTTAAGTTTCATTTTTTGCAAAACTTTGGTGGAATCCTAAGAGATGTTGTCGCAATTGAGTCCGAGATTCCGGTCCGTGTTTGGGTTCCCCTGCCTATCTAGATTTCCAGTCGCGTGTCCAAGTGCTTGTTCAGAGATTTGCTGTTGAATATATGTTTGGAGTTCGATGTAAATTCAATTCAATTTTTAAGGAAAATTTGCTTTACATTAAAGCCTTTTGGGAGTCGCGGATTTGCTGTTTCGTTGCTGATTTTTGCTGAGTCCTCGTTGCTAAAGCTCTATAGCAATTCTTCTTCACTTCTAGTTGGTTCAATTTTTGCTTGTTTCGCCGCTGTCCAGGTACGACTCTTTGACAAAATGACATAAATCTGCAGATTTGTTTGGGAATAAGAACTGGTGAAAATTGCTCATGTGTCATCTGTTATGTTACCTTTATTTGATGGCTATTATTGGTTTGTTTAATTGCTGAAGTTTATGCTTGAATTGTTAGCTTTTGGAGCACTAATTTTGAGGCGAGAGGTCGCTCCCTTAGTTAAATTTAACCGGGAAATGCCCCGAAGGACTTGTATATATATTTTATTCCGGGGAATGCCTCGTGGTACTTGTACTTGGAGGCCAAAAGTAGAGCTTACAGTTTATTTTTTACTGTTATTTTTCTTTTATTAGGTGGGGACGACCTCGAGCCCTTTTGAATGTTTATTTGTCTATGTTTGTTTTACCTCAACTTGAATGTTTTGATAGCCAACTTGATCGAGTACACAACCGTGAATTTCACGGGACTTGGGGAGTGCCTAACACCTTCTCCCCGAGTCAAACGAACCCCCTTACCCAAATCTCTGGTGCAGACTTATGTTTTGGAGTCCAAAGTGTTTTAAAAGGAAAATCATTTTAAAAACGGTGACCTGGCACACCGAAACCAATGTCAGGTGGCGACTTTGAGTTAATCCTTTTGAACATAAATTTTTGTCACTTTCAAAATTGAAAACTCTTTTCAAGCTTTTTTACTAAAATCCTTTTATTAATTTAAGAGGGTTTGGTGGAAGGTTTTGGTAAAAAAAGGGGTGTGACATCTCTGGCGACTCTGCTGGGGAGATTGCGGGTTCGAGCTAGTACTTGATTTTGTTGGCTTTTGGAATATTTGGTTGAGGTTTTTATGTTTTTTCATTATCTTTACTTGATTTTTATTATGTTTTGATATTTTGTTATTTGCTAGTTGATTATTTGTTTACAGTTTTTGCTTTATTTGTTTATTGCTTTATAACTGCCATCATATGCATTACCCGTTCAATTCTTTCTGCAACAAGTCTCGGAGCACGCGTCGCGTGCACGAACCCTTTGTTGAGTTACCCTTAATTTACGAGGGGGGCCGTCGGACGTATGGAGTGGGTGGAAAGCCACCATCGACCATACGCTCCCCCGAATCGCCTTGTTAGTGAACCCCAAACTTAGGTCAACCTTTAGGTCATTTTTGCATCATGTCATTTAGACCTAGCAGGGCTCGGTCCTAGGTGCCGTGTCCCATTGTAGGAAACTTGTCCAAATTTAGTCGAAATGGGCCCGTGGCCCAAAATGACATGTAATCATCCTATGTGTTAAATATCGCATCTTTGAGGGTAAAAAGGTTATTTGTCGGACCGATGTTCGGGAAAGAAGGGTAAAAAAATAAAGAAAATAGGGTCCGGATGCATTTTCCTTTCACAACTTTTCAAGAAAAACCAAAAAAAAAAAGAGAAAATGAAAAATCCAAAAAAGATTTTACAATTTTCCATTATTTTCCAAAATTCAAAAAAAATTGAAAATGAAAAATCCAAAAAATATTTTACACTTTTTTTATTATTTTCCAAAAATTCAAAAAATTTGAAAATGAAAAATCCAAAAAGATTTTATATTTTTCCATCTTTTTCAAAAAGATAAAATATAGCTTTTATTCAAATTAATTGCATCTTCCCGAACTACGCGAACCTCATTCTCATCTCTCGGGGTGAGATACGTAGGCAACCCACATAGGGTCCGGTCTTCCTAGTAAGTCCTAGGTTCTTGGCTTTGCGGGGTCTTAGCCAAATCTTGCATGTCTAGCCACTTTTGACCACATCGGTCATTCTTCCAAAATGGGGCCATTTTTGCAAAAGTGGTTCAATAAACCCATGTCTTAGGATTTTGAGTCCAGAATTAGGTATCATATCAATTTAAGGTCTTTCCTTTTCGAGTTTTGCATGTTTAGCCACTTTTGGCCATATCGGCCATTCTTGCAAAATGGGGTTATTTTCGCAGAAGTGGTTAAATTACTCATATATTAGAATTTTTAGTCTGTAACTAGGAGTCATATTAATTTAAGGTCCTTCCTTTTTGAGTTTGCATCTTTAGCCACTTCTAGCCATATCGGCTGTTTTTTGCAAAATGGGTCATTTTTATCGTTTGGTCTTGGGCCATGATTATTGAGAGTTTGAATTCATATAAGCCTTAATAAGGTGTATTCCCATGTCTTAGAGGTCACCTTTGTTGAGTTTGCATTAATAGCCACTCTTGGCCATGTGGTTAAATTTAAAAAATAACCCAATTTTTTCTTGCATGTGTCTTGAGTCACTAATTCTATTTAATCTTATTTTTCCTATTCAGGTATGGAGCGATTTGCTAGAGTTTGAGCATGATAAATACCCCAGGACCATTCTAGTCAAAGACCATTGCGTGCACGAGCTGCTTGAAGAAACTTTTTAATTTTTTAGCCTATTTTATGATTGTCTTTTAATTTTTAGTCTTGTACAGTCGTATCGAGTCTGTCAGTCTAGTTAAGATTATCGGGTCTTTTGTTATAGTACTTCTTGTTTTGTATTTGAAAAACCAAAAAAAAATTTAAATGAAAAATTCCAAAAAAAAAAGAAGATTTTTTGTTTCTTTGTTTATTTTATCCATTACTTCTTCAAGAACTACGCTTGATCTAATTCATAAGGGGCATGATACGTAGGCGACCTACATAGGGTTCGATCAAATTATTTTTTATGAAAACTAAAAAAGAAAAATAAAAGAAAGAAAAGAAGAAGAAAAAAAAGAGAGAATGAATTGTGGATGTGAGAAATGAGAGGAAAGAAAAGAGTGACGAATTAAAAAGAAAAGGAGGGGAAGGAAAACGGGAAAGCCAAGAAGTGCTAGAAATGAAAGAAAGAGAAGGTTGAAGTGAACAAATTGGGATGATGCCAAATGACCTTCGTACCCTCGAAGTCATTCTAGAACCGTTAACTGTGACTAGGGGGCATTGCACGCAATATGATATTTCTGTTTGATAAATGCTCTAACGCTAACATGTTGGCTTTGTTTTGCTCCTCTTTGTTGCTTTCATTGTTTCCATAACAGAGGGTGGTTAGTTTGTGGTACTTTGGCAATTCATTCATACAACACAATGTCAAAAAGCAAGGAAACCATGGCTGGCAAAGACTTGGACACGAGTTGTTGACCCGTCGAGGGAGGCTGAGATGTCGGAGTCTAAATTGAAATATGAGGTCCAAAGGTTGAAACAACAGATGGCGGAGATGTATCAAGCCTGGATTAAGGGACATCCTCCATCTTCATTTCCTACTACCGTGGATCTTTCCCCACAACACGCACTAGGCTTCACCTCTTAGCACAATTACCCTGGCGTTTCCTCCCAAACTTTCCATGCTCCACCAGTCAAAACAACCTCATACCCTGCTCCAACATCTACTCCTATTTTTGTAGCTCCTCCATCAGCTACTCTTCCTCGATCCTCTAGCGAGACTGCGTTCAAAGCTCCCAATGTCCAAGGAAAGAGACCCAAGGAAAGTTTTAAGGAGTTTTGGTTCAGATGGAACAAACAAGTCGCTGAGATCAGTCCTCTGATTGATAGGAATGATGTTGTTGAGCCCCGCCAACGACATGATCCAGTGAGAATTCCTGCTAAATGCTTTCAACCTCAATACCGACCCCATAAATATCCTCATACTCCAAATAATCCTCCCCAATGCTGCTTTCCTCCACAGAATCCCCAAAGGTATACCTCACTTTCGCAGTACTCTATCCACAATACACCACCATATGCTCCATGCTCACAAAATCTGCAACGGCTTGCACCGCCTCCACAGACGTCTTTCCCACCTGTACAAGAATATCAACCCCCTACCCAAAAGAGGTTTTAACCAAGGCCGGAGTACAAAGTGAGAAGGCAGCAGCAAAGAGAAAGGTGTTTCACTCCAATCGGAGAATCCTACACAAGCTTGTTTGAAAGGTTAAAACAGTTTGTCCTGATTGAGCCGCTCCTCGGCTATACTCCAGACCCATATGCAAAAGGTTTTGATCCTACTGTGCGGTGCATGTACCACTCCAATGTCCAAGGGTATAGCATTAAAGATTGTCGTGCTTTGAAAAGGGAGATAGAAAGAATGATTCAAGAAGGGATAATTGTGGTCCAGGACAGTGACACCCAAGACATTGCACAGAATCCTTTACATGCACATGATGATGCAAGCTTTGTGAGAAAGATGCATGGTGACATGGAGTATGAGAATCCTCTTGGGAAGTTGCTGACTGAAGTTAATAATATTGAAATTGGTGAAGGCCCCGGTAATTTTGATGTGCAATCTAGTGGCTAATATTTTGAGCTTGGTAATTGGAAAGACACTCCTTTCTTGGTTGGCTAGGGAGGAGTTTTGGTGGTTTATTTTATCATCATTTCTGCTTGTCCGGGTTATTTCAGGGTTGTAATCCGGATATTATCTTGTGGCTAAAACTCTTCTTCTTCTCATTTTGTCTAGTTTGTTTAGTTGTAGTAACTCGTCTAATGTTCTTTAGGATTGTTCCAGGTTGCAACCCATGTCTGTTTTGCTTATTTTCTTCAAATCCTTTTCACCATCTGTCTAATGCAATATCATGTTTTCTGTTAGTTTTGGTCAGTTTTTGTTTAGGTTACTTTTTCTCTCATAGTTCTCTTCGTCCTAACTCAAGTGACATGACATGCACACATAATTCTCAGCCTGATCTTGAAAGCTAGTCTGATCATGAAGGAATGGCACAGTTTTGAACATGACAAAAGGGGTATTTGAGGAAATAAGTAAGGATTCATGAATTTTGAGATAAACTAAAGCTTGAATTGAGTGAAACTGAGGCAGTAAGTCTGGAAATCAAGAGTTTGATAAGAGCATACAACAAGGAAATGTTTCTCAAGCAGTTTGAGGTAAATGTGTCAGTGCTGAAATGCATTCTTCCACATCAAGGTAAGGTTGAATCAAGTTCGTTCTATATTGACAAGGATCATTCATTGGGACAAAGGTATTGCGTGTCGGCACTTTCTGTTTGTGATGATGCCATCATTAGATGTTGTGCATGATTTATGTGCTTATCTTTAACTACACACTTGTATTTGGCATTCTCAAAGTTTGGTATGACGAAGGCTTTTTATCCTGCTACCCAAACACGTTTATCCTTTGCTACCCATTTTGAGCCCTAATTTTTGTTTCGTACCCCTCTTTTGGAATCAGAAATAGAGTCAGGACCTAGAAAATAAAAAGAAAAAGAGAAAAAAGAAGAAGAAAAAAAAGGGAAAAGAGAAAAAGAAAAAAAAGACAAAAAAAAGGAAGAAAAAAAAAGAGAGAAAGAAATAGTAACAAAAAGTAGTCTTTTGAACTACGTTCAACCTGATTCTTGTCACCGCAAGATACGTGGGCAGCCTTATGGTTCGGTCGCACCAAATAAAGTATTTCATAATCCCCCAAAATCAATACTTGGGAAGATTTTTTTAACAAATCCCATCAAAGAAAAAATCCAAAAAAAAATTCCCAAACTTCATGAAACTGGGGCAGAAGTTTTAATTTTTCCTAAAGACCAGATTCCAAAAGTTGTAATTTTGAACCCTTTCATCTTGAATTATTTTGAGCCTTCATGCTACCCTTTCTTTCTAACCCTGTCCAAAAGCCTACTTTACGGTCCAAAGAAAGACATTCTGACCAATCATTGAGGATGCCATATCAAGTGTTGGTGAAAGTATGATCTCCCTGCATTATGGGTAATACCTTCATTCTCAGAACGATGAGAGAAAATGATAAAATGAGAGAGTCTTATCGGTGAAAACCCTCATGGGCACCGTAAACCGATGGTGAATTGAGAAAAAAAGCAAAATGAGAGAGGCTTGATGGTGAAAACCCTTTAGGGCACTACAAGTTGACTGAGGATTGTGGATCAAATGGGACAATTGAAGCGCCGAAGCCCAGTTTCACAGTGAAGAGGTACAACAAGAGTTGAATATTAGACTAGCTTGAGAGATTAGGCTACTTAGTCCAAAGGTGCATGTTATGGTCATTGGAGTTGGTATCCACATCTGATAAGTTTCTACTTCGTAATGTTCTTGTCAAGCATCATCTCTTTCCCTTGTCCCTTGTTTTGTTCCTCTCATTTTGTTCAAGTTCCTTCTTGAGTCTGTTTGGTCAGAACAAGTGAGAAATGACTTTAAAATTTGCCACCAGCTTTCCAATTGCACAAAGCGGAGTTCGGCCATGCACATCACAATTGACATGATTTAGAGTAAGAAGTATGGCGATAACTGAGGTTCAGGCAGTTGAGTGGATCTTGAATTTTGAGAAAATACATAGATTCGGCAACTCTCAAAATAAAAACACAATGATGTGAGAGATTCAAGTCAGAGGTTTTGTGGTCTAATTCAGATCAAAAGGTCAAACAACTCCTTGCTAGCCTGAAGAAGCTAATCAAGATGAAACATGGCAGTGGCGGAAGCAGATGCTCAGCAATGATGCCACAAACTAGCCACCACATTTTCAAACTAACCAGATTTTATTTGTCTAAATTAGGGGCAAGAAATTTTTAAGTCCACAAGGACCTCCCATGGAAAAGCATGGTTCAGGGAGCAAAATTCTATTCAGAATCCTCCAAGATGTGAGCTAGGCTCAGGTAAGTTAATTTTAGAATTTATAGGACCCTCCTGGATAATGGGATTTAATTTTTGAATTTTCAGGACCCTCCTGGATAATGGGATTTAATTTTAGAATATTCAGGACCTTCCTGGATAATGGGATTTAGTTTTAGAATTTTCACGACCCTCGTGGATAAGGGGATTTAGTTTTAGAATTTTCACGACCCTCCCGGGTAATGGGATTTCATTTTAGAATTTTCAGGACCCTCTTGGATAATGGGATTTATTTTTAGAATTTTCAGGACCATCCTGGATAGTGGGATTTAGTTTTAGAATTTTCAGGACCCTCCTGAATAATGGGATTTAGTTTTAGAATTTTCAGGACCCTCCTGGATAATGAGATTTAGTTTTAGAATTTTCAGGACCCTCCTGGATAATGGGATTTAATTTTAGAATTTTCGGGACCCTCCTGGATAATGGGATTTAATTTTAGAATTTTCAGGACCCTCCCGGATAATGGGATTTAGTTTAGAATTCTCAGGACCCTCCTGGATAATGGGATTTAATTTTAGAATTTTCAGGATCCTCCTGGATAATGGGATTTAGTTTTAGAATTCTCGGGACCTTCCTGGATAATGAGATTTAATTTTAGAATCTTCCGGATCCACATAGATAATGGGATTTAGTTTTAGAATTTTCAGGACCCTCCTAGATAATGAAATTTAGTTTTAGAATTTTCAGGACCCTCCTGGATAATGGCATTTTGTTTTAGAATTCTCAGGACCCTCCTGGATAATGAGATTTAATTTTATAATTTTCAGGACCCTCCCGGATAATGGGATTTAGTTTTAGAATTCTCAGGACCCTCCTGAATAATGAGATTTAATTTTAGAATTCTCAGGACCCTCCTGAATAATGGGATTTAGTTTTAGAATTTTCAGGACCCTCCTGGATAATGGGATTTAATTTTAAAGTTCCCAGGACCCTCCTGAATAATGGGATTTAATTTAAAGTTGTCAGGACCCTCCTGGATAATGGGATTTAATTTTAGAATTTTCAGGACCCTCCTGGATAATGGGATTTAATTTTTGAATTTTCAGGACCCTCCTGGATAATGGGATTTAGTTTTTGAATTCTCAGGACCCTCATGGATAATGGGATTTAATTTTAGAATTTTCAGGACCCTCCTGGATAATGGGATTTAATTTTAGAATTCTCAGGACCCTCCTGGATAATGGGATTTAATTTTAGAATTCTCAGGACCCTCCTGGATAATGAGATTTAATTTTTGAATTCTCAGGACCCTCCTGGATAATGGGATTTAATTTTAGATTTTTCAGGACCCTCCTGGATAATGGGATTTAATTTTATAATTTTAAGGACCCTCCTGGATAATGGGATTTAGTTTTAGAATTTTTAGGACCCTCCTGAATAATGGGATTTAATTTTAGAATTTTCAGGACCCTCCTGGATAATGGGATTTAGTTTTAGAATTTTCAGGACCCTCCTGGATAATGGGATTTAATTTTAGAATTCTCAGGACCCTCTTGGATAATGGGATTTAATTTTAGAATTTTCAGGACCCTCCTGGATAATGGAATTTAATTTTAGAATTTTCAGAACCCTCTTGGATAATGAGATTTAGTTTAAAGTTCTCAGGACCCTCCTGGATAATGGGATTTCATTTTAGAATTTTCAGGACCCTCCGAGATAATGTTATCTGACTTTCAACTCTGAGAGCTCTGTAGGTAGCATGGTCCAATTAACAATCACATTTATGCTCGAATCCCAAACTGGGGCAGAAAAATTTCTTTAGTTTTGTTTGTTTTGTTGTAATGTCACGCGCCCACCTGGATAATAAGGGAAATCATTTCAGAAATCAGTTCATGCTAGAAGTAGCAGAAGCTCGCGGCATGAATGCGAGTCAATAATCCGAGGTGATCAAGATAAGGAATTTCAATCCAGAATAGAAAAGAAAAAAAAAGGAAAAAGAAAAAGAAAAAAAAAAGAGAAAAGGGAGGTGAGTCCAAAATGCAGAGGCCGAGACAAGAGGTGGATCGCTCAAAACATGACTAAAGTCTCAAGCATTGTATGTCCGGTTCTGATCCGAAAATCAGAAGAAAAGGAACTAACACCTGCATCTAGCGAGCGTCAAGGTTCAGATCTAAAGTCTACATGAAGAACCATTCAAGACTCAAGATCAAGTTTCAGGAGACTTAGAGATAGGAATCTTGTAACTCATAGTTAACAGGTTTAGTTAGTCTTTTCCAATTTTTGATTTTGATGTAATGGCGAAAACCGCGGACTGGAACCTCGACGGCACTCGACTCGACTCTCCACCTCGGTACACTCCATCATCTCATTCACTTCTGAACTACACGTGGCCTGATTCCTCTACAGCCGAGGATATGTAGGCAGCTCAGATACCAGAGCCCGGTCACATTCTCTTTTCTTCTAGTTGGATTTTTAAATAAGGGTCAGGTCAAAAATCATGTCTAGTCGTTCTTTGTCTGAAAATACTTTGTATTTTCAGTCAAAGAGGGGCAGCTATAGACACGTAATTTTTTACCATACCCGAAATTTCACCCGTTTTAGCGTAGAATAATTAATTTAGGTCTCATATAGTTATTTTCACTTGTTTTAACTCTTTTACATTATTTTTATCATAAAATTCAAAATACAAAAATAGTTAGACTTTATTTTCAAGGATATTAGAGTTTTGGATAGTAGTGTTATTTTAATTTTGTAATAATTTTAATCTAATTTCATATATATTTTTTAGTATGAATTTGAAAATTATCAAAATAGTATTATAATATAATATTATTTACTTTAACTAATTAGAATTAATTTTGCATTATATAGTATAGATTTTATATTACACTAAAAGGGAAGATTAATGTTTTAGGCTAAGTAATGTAATGAATAACATCAGCCCAAATTTGAGGCCCAAACACCTTACCCAATATCCCTAACCCATTTTCAACCCAGTCCAAACCCATTGACCCTCCCCAATTCCCTTTCAAATCTGAACCATCCATCACCTTAGATCCTCGACCTAGAATTAATCCCCACACCTAAGAAACAACCCTAGTCTTCTTCTTGAACAAGGGAACATAAACAAAAAAACCCTAGCTGAAGAAAAAGCTACGGCCGCCGACCCCTCATCCCCAAGACCCATCCTCTCCACAGAACTAGACAACAATACACCCTAGAAAACACTAGAGAGACGGAGACAATTGGAGGGAGAGCAGAGAAAACAATAACCAACGGCAGACCAAGAGAAGCCAGCCGCCCATCCCGCCGACCATCCCTTCAGCCGCCGACCCACCCCCTCCATCGGCTCTCTTCAACATCAGAACCAACTACACCGAAAAAAATTACACTGTCCTCCATTCACTCACGACAGCCACAAAAAAACCACTGTTGTTCCCCACCACCCTAGCGCCATATTTCCTTCACAAGAACCATCGCCGACCAGATCTCCTTTCTCCACCACTCTCGCCGCTGGAACTCAACAACCAGCCGCCAACAAAGAAGAAAAAACCCTAGAACACAAAGAAGAGCCACTGCCTCTGCTACCTCACCCCACTGTCATAACCACCAAACCAGCCCCTATCATTGTCAAAAAACTCGCCAGAACATTCGCGGGGAAAATTGAACCCAACATTAGCTGAAATAACTCCATCGACCAACATTCCAAAAATGCACAACTTCTCATTTTTAAGTTTCATTTTTTGCAAAACTTTGGTGGAATCCTCAGAGATGTTGTCGCGGTTGAGTCCGAGATTCCGGTCCGTGTTTGGGTTCCCCTGCCTATCTAGATTTCCAGTCGCGTGTCCAAGTGCTTGTTCAGAGATTTGCTGTTGAATATATGTTTGGAGTTCGATGTAAATTCAATTCAATTTTTAAGGAAAAGTTGCTTTACATTAACGCCTTTTGGGAGTCACAGATTTTCTATTTCGTTGCTGATTTTTGCTGAGTCCTCATTGCTAAAGCTCTGTAGCAGTTCTTCTTCACTTGTAGTTGGTTCAATTTTTGCTTGTTTCGCCGCTGTCCAGGTATGGCTCTTTGACAAAATGACATAAATCTGCAGATTTGTTTGGGAATAAGAACTGGTGAAAATTGCTCATGTGTCATCTGTTATGTTACCTTTGTTTGATGGCTATTATTGGTTTGTTTAATTACTGAAGTTTATGCTTGAGTTGTTAGCTTTTGGAGCACTAATTTTGTGGCGAGAGGCCGCTCCCTTAGTTAAATTTAACCGGAAAATGCCTCGAAGGACTTGTATATATATTTTATTCCGGGGAATGCCTCGTGGTACTTGTACTTGGAGGCCAAAAGTAGAGCTTACAATTTATTTTTTACTGTTATTTTTCTTTTATTAGGTGGGGACGACCTCGAGCCCTTTTGAATGTTTATTTGTCTATGTTTGTTTTACCTCAACTTGAATGTTTTGAAAGCCAACTTGATCGAGTATGCAGCCGTGACTTTCACGGGACTTGGGGAGTGCCTAACACCTTCTCCCCGAGTCAAACGAACCCCCTTACCCGAATCTCTGGTGTGGACTTATGTTTTGGAGTCCAAAGTATTTTAAAAGGAAAATCATTTTAAAAATGGTGATCTGGCACACCGAAACCAATGTCAGGTGGCGACTCTGAGTTAATCCTTTTGAACACAAATTTTTGTCACTTTCAAAATTGAAAACTCTTTTCAAGCCTTTTTACTAAAATCCTTTTATTAATTTAAGAGCGTTTGGTGGAAGGTTTTGGTAAAAAAAAAGGGTGTGACACAAGTGAAATCAATAAAGCACTTCCACAAGGAGCTATAGAAGAAATGGTCAACATCAGTATCTCACAGCAAATTTCCCTATCTTTTATACTGGAAAGGTGATACTTCCCCTAAATTATTGAGTGCTTTAGAGGGTCCCAATCGTAATTTAACAATTTCTTGATACCTTCCATTTAAAAGTTTCTCATAAGATAAAAAATTAGCTATGATGTCCTAGAGATGAATGCCTGATTTTGGAATATTTCGTGGTAATTAGAAAAGTTTTTTTCACTATATAAATAGTATATTGAATTCTCTTACTTACTTTCTCTACCAGCTTGCTAATGATATTTTAAATTACAACTACGTACTTTGTTATTTAAGAACAATTACTTCCAAAGACTACTAAACCAAGACAAATCAAAATTGTCCTCGTAATCACTTAGTAAAACAAGACATAGGCTTACATAACTTCTATTGATGTGCTAAAACCTGCTAAGGAGTGATATTAGCTTTGAATTTGGTTTATCTTGTGCTCAAGAAATTATTCAAATTACCCTGGCCTAACAGTTGTCCATTTACGGTGGTTTAGCTTCCGTCTTCTTCTATCCAGCTATTGCACATTATTCCCAGTAGTTTCTTTGAGAAAACGTTAGCTTGTGCATCTTAGAAGAAGCCTAATTACAAGACAATTATAAATCTTTTGAGCTTTATCAATTGAGAATAATGATTTTTTTCCCAAATCTATGATATATAGGAATTTTCTAGTATATCTGCTACAACTCTGTCTTAGTTTTGGCAGCTGGTAACATGTAAGCTACAGCTGCACCAGTCCATTGAGAATTTCTTCAATTTAGAGCTGACATTCACCATAATTCAATCTCACCCTTTTAATTTGTGTTGAATTCTTCTGCGTAAACCCTTCCAGATACAAACCTATTGACTTTAATGTATATATCGTAGTCTAGACTTCTTATTTTTAGTATTATAAGATGTAATAGGTCCTACAGATTATATGCAAAAATATGAGTCGGATAGAAAATGTCATATTTGCTTCACAGTGAAGAAAAAGTATAAATAGCATTAACCTACACTTCTGTGAATTCAATATGATGGGAAAACTTCAATTTAACCTACTTTAGCACAAACTATACTTGAATACTCAATAATAGAAGCTATATCTCTTTGTCTCTACCATAGAAAAAACTGCCAACGTCAGATATAAGTTCTATCTATTTACTACGCACACGTACAAACTCATAAATGTACATAGAATCCAGCCTAGACTATCCAAATGTTAGATTCCGTAATTAGATACTAGCACGACAATTATGAATATAATATACTAAGTTTTCGTCCACCCCGAAAATGCCTAAATTGATCAATGATGTATTGCTTGGCAACACCTTCATCGACATAACGAGTAACAAACTTGTAATCTCTATCCACAACTTGCCAGCAATCTTAGTTCCCCTAGGCGTAATCATTAGACACATAAGGGACAATATATTTTGTCATTCTTGTGACACTGCAGTTGCAACATCAAGGTCAGGAAATTAACACCCCTGGACTATACTAGATACTCTTTTCCGATTCCCTAACTAGAAACAAAAACTAAAAGAGAAAGAAATTGAAGAACCCTTTTGCGATTTATAATTCAAATTGAAGAAATTGAATCCATATATAGGGTTCTAAGTTGCTGAAAATAAATAAAGAAACAAAAAATTGAACCACCTCTTTTGCGATTTCTAATTCAAAGGGGAAAAGGACCCCAAGAAGAAGAAACAAACATAGCATATCAAAGAGAAAGAAATTGAACTTACTCTTGTTTAGCAGATAATCCAATAGTATAATTTGTGTAAAGTCCTTTGGAGGATTAACGGCCTCCAAAAAAGAAACTGAACAGACGCCTCGCTCGATCAAACTGAACAGAGTTTGACGCCTCGCTTGATCAAACTGAACAGACGTCTCGCTCGATCAAACTGAACAGAGTTTGATGCCTCGCTTGATCTTTGTAGCGACTGAGATTCTGAATTTTGAAGGAGTATAGCGGCTGAGATTCTAAATTTTGAAGGAGTTCGACTGGCAAACTAAACAGATCTTGACGCCTCGCTCGATCTTTGTAGCGACTGAGATTAATTCCGAATTTTTAAGGAGTTTAGCGGCTGAGATTCTGAATTTTGAAGGAGTTCGATTGGCAGTCTCTTAGGGATTTTAGGATTAAAGTTTGAGAGATTTTAAGGTAAAACACAATTTGGAAGGATACCGTGTAATTTGGAGCTTAATTTCCTTTTGTTTTTTTATTTATTTTATTTTTAGATTTCATTAGTTCCCGCCGTCCTATCCCGCTAAAATCCAACATTAGAGACCAGATATTACTTTTTGTGTATACCAGAATAGGTCTGGTCGTGTATTTATGTGTTAAAATTGTATATTAAGGACCAAAAAAAATTCTCATCCCTATAAGTTCACTTTTAGGGACCATAATTAAAACTTGTTGCTAAATGTTGATCCCTAATAAGGCCTTTATTTTTGTAGTGATATTTCTCACCCTAATTAGGAGTGCTTATTATTGTCTCTTTTGCATGTTTCATGAATTATTAAGACTTGCTATGATTGGCCCATAATTTATGTATATTATTTCGTATTCACAAAGTGCATGGTAACTTTTGAATCAAACAAAAGCTTATGTCTCTAAAATATCCTTTAGTCAAGCTCTTTCAGTCTCTAATGTGCTTTAGGACAACTTCAACTTTAATAGCATGGTTCCTGTGGTTTTACAAATATTTACATTATTAGTCGCTTACCATGTGATAATTGCTCGAATTATGATTGTGTACTAATTGGAATTCAATAAAAATATTATTTAAAAACTAAATAGTATGATACTAGTATTTATTTGAGTCATACAACGACAAGGACACGAATAGTCGCAGAGCAAAGTGAAGGGAATCCCCTTCATTTAAAAATTATATTGTGGAAATAGAATAAAACTAATTAATTTGTTACATGCAAACAATGATGAATCCTCTTGATATAAGGAAAAAGTCCAATGAAATAGGAAATGAGATCACAAAGTTACTTCAAATAATACGCTCGTCATTTTTTCTAAAATTCCCCTGTATAAATTTTTTACTCTGCCACTAAATCATTTCGTGGCGTTCTTCCTAATTGAAAGGTCGAATGTCAAATTCCATTCTTCCAATATATGGTGATGTCTCTCAATATGTGATGATTCGACCGCTTATTTTGAGCTCTAGTGTATTGATCAGTAGTTTAAGGTCTTGAGTAGCTTCACTTCAGATATTATGACTTGCATGTGTGGTCGGACTTGAATTTCAAGAAGTTCGGAGTTGAATTGGAAAGAAAATTCTCATGTCGAAAGCATTAAGTTGGAAGAATTAACTAAAGTGTGATTTTTGAGTAAATGACCACATAATCGGGATTTAAAAGTTTCAACAGGTTCGTATGATGATTTTGGACTTGGGCATATGTCCAGATCGATTTGGATGATCCGAGAGCGTTTCAGTGCCTATTATTGAAGTTGGCATTTTGGAGGGTTGAGGTGTATTTTAATGTTATGGATGTTTGTTTGGGATTTAGAGTCTTGTAATAACTCTGTATGGCGATTCTGGTATTCGGTAAGTGTCTGTAAGTGGTTTTGGAGGTCCGTAGGTCATTTCGGGTGATTTGGTGAATGTTAAAAATTTGAATGTTTTTGATAAGTTTTACCAGGAGTGGACTTTTTGATATCAGGGTCCGATTCCAATTCTGGAAGTTGGAGTAGGTAGTAATGTTGAATGTGACTTATGTGCAAAATTTAAGGTAAATCGGACGTGATTTGATGGGTTTTAGCGCCGAATGTAGAAGTTTGAAGTTTTAAAGTTCATTAAGTTTGAATTGGGGTGCGATTCATATTTTTGATGTTGTTTGATGTGATTTAAGGCCTAGAGCAGATATGTGTAATGTTATGGGACTAGTTTGTGTGATTGGATGGGGGAGGGGGGGGGAGGGGGGCTCAGGTGTGTTTTAGAGGTGTTTGGATATTGTCCCGCTCTTATTTGATGTTTTGGCATCGTTTCTTTGGGCATAAATGGAATTATATAGATAAAAATACCTTTGGTTTGTGATAGGAGTGAACCGTTAGATCCATATTGTAATTATAAAGCTATAGCAATAAGAATCGTTGCATTTCGATATTGTATGAGAGAGTTATGCCTATTTCTGTGTCAGACAAAATTACCGATTTCTAGTGCGAAGATTTGTTCTTCACTAACGCAGGTGAGGTCCATGAATGCGAAGAATGATTTATGGGTTGACCGGTCAACGTGGAAAATTGCTCTTCGCAACCACGAAGTTCTCCCGCGAAGGCGATGAAGAAAAATTGCTTGGACAGTGTTTTAAATCGAGAAATTTAGTATTTTGGGCATATCTTGAGTTCTAGAACTCCATTTGAGGTGATTTTTGCGGCGTCGTTCGCTTCTCAACAAGGGGTAAATATCTGACCTTTATTTTGATGTTTCTTCATGATTATTTCTGTTGGTTTCTATTTTTATCCGTGTTTGAATTGTATATATTAGGATTTTGAGCCCCCAAAATTGAAAAATGGTAAATCCTTGATTTGAGAGTCGATTCATGGACGAAATTGGATAAATTTTTGGATATTTCCATATAGTTATGGGTTATATTTTTTTTTTTTTTTGTAATACAAGCACGTGGGCCTAGAGGGTTGCCTTTATTGACTTATCAAACGGAGTTGAGAGTTTTTATAAATTGATTTATTATGAGTATTACAGTATATTTTTATTGTTTGCACATTGCTTGACTAGTTTTGGAGCGACAAACACCGGTTTGAGGTGTTAGAGCGATGTTGGAGCCGATTATGGAACTTCGGAGCTTGATAAGTCTCATGTCTAACCTTGTGAAAGGGAAATTACCCCTAGGTGTTGCATATTATGTGCTATTTGTGGGGGTTAGGTATACACGAGGTGATGAGAGCCGGTGCGTAGCTACATTCATGTTATTGTCCGGGTAGGCTTAGGTTCACATCAAGCTATACCTATACTATTTGAGCAGTCTCTCGCCTATTAAATTCCTCTGTTTTACTTTTTTACTTGAGACTGAGTTTGCTAATGTAGAGACTCCACGAGTTCATCATTAGCGGCATGTCTTCGTGATATATATGTTTCATTAAAAGGTTTTTATTAAAGAAATTACAACTTACATGTTTATTCGTGAGTGGGGTCAAGGACCGTCAAAGCTTCTTATTCTTATGGGATAGGGTTGTTCGTCTCAGCAGGATTATGTATTTCACATCTTACGGGATCTGGTAGTTCGCCTCTGCAGTAGTTATGTACCATACCCTCATGGGAGCGGGCCGTTCGCCTCGTCTGGTTAATAGATACATTTGTTGTTCATGTCGTTCGACCCTCGACGGTGCACAATTTAAATATTTATGTTGGATCGGGTCGTACGCCTCGACATTTCCCATATCATATCCTCATGGATCATGTGTACTTTTTTACAAGAAGCTAGTGTATGCATGAGTTTTTCCTGATTTGAATTATGATAATCTATTTGATGAGATCCACTACACCGATATGTGTGCTCTGGTTAAGGAGGGGAATTTCTAATGGGAAGCTTGAGTTCATTGTAAATAGGAGAATTTGTATCACGTATTTTATGCTTGTTTATTTCATTTATTTACTCTGCCTCATGTTTATCTTCCATTTTACTGTACCTGATATTATTGGATCACTAGTGAGTGTCGATGTCGACCATTCGTCACTACTCCTCTAGGGTTAGGCTATATACTTACTGGGTACACATGGATTTACGTTCTCATACTACACTTGCTGCAAATTTTGTGCAGGTACATATATGTTTAGTGGCCTTATGAGAGCAAAAACATGTATACATGCGGGGACTTAGGTGAGTTGCACTCCATATTATGAACCGCAACCAGCAGAGTTTCCTTCAGAGTATATATATTTCTCCTGTCCAATTGTATTCCGGACAGATACTGTATTTTATTTTATATTCCTAGTTGATGCTGATGCACTCGTGACAACGAGTTTTTGGGTAATTATAGGTTGTCCTGTACTGAAATTGTTAAAAAATATACTCCATCCGTTTCAATTTATGTGAACTCATTTGACTGGGCACGGAGTTTAAGAAAAGAGAAAAGACTTTTAATCTTGTGGTGTAAAATGAGGCACATATTTTGTGTGACTATAAATCATTGTATAAAGGTAAATTGTTTACAAATAAGGAAAGTGGTCATTCTTTTTGACACGGACCAAAAAGGAAATAGATTCACATAAATTGAAACGGAGAGAGTATTATTTATTATGTAAATCCCATCTTTTACTATTTATTGAAGGAAAATATGATTTCTAAAATTGAAATGAGAACCAAATTAAGTATTTATTGTTGACTTGCCTGATAGTGATGTCTGGCGTCATTACAATTTTTAATGGATTATAATTTGTGACACAATAATACCAGACAAGGTAATACAATAATTATAATAAAGCAACGAGTGGACAATTATAAATACTGGCATATTATATAACTTTCTCATACTTATTTTTATACATAAAGTAAAGTAAGATAGAGAAATAACATCACTCTACTTACAATAATATGTGAAGCAAAAACTTTATATTGGCTGTGTTAATTTTGAATGGCAATCCTCAAAACTACTGACTATAATCGGTGATGTAACAAAATTTTGATAAGGAACTCGAAAAGGTACAAAAGTAGCACAGATTGAATTTGAACCTATAAACTAAGATAATATTAGAATTAGGTTCGCAGTTATCCGTGATAATTTTCTTATGTCAAGGAAATTCATTAGGTTATATATAAAAAGGTTTATTCTTATCTTATCAGACTTTATTTTATTGCGATACTAGACGAAACAAGTCGTTGACTTTATTGTTTGCTTACATAGACCGACTTATTCAACATTTAATTTGTCTTGGAATAGCATTGTGATTGGATATGTGATAGCGGGTGAATTTGTTGTTGCACGACAGTTATTTGATGCAATGCCTAAGAGGAATTTAGTCGGGTGGAATGTCATGATGACTTGATACATGGATTCTCATAACCCTGGCAAGTGCCTAAAGTTGTTTCGAGAAATGGCAGAAAGGGTGTTGAAAGGTAATCATGCAACTATAGTCATTGCGCTTACTGCTTGCGCTCGGCCAGCTCGAACGAACGAAGGAAACACTGTTCATGGGTTGTCTCTTATTAAGGTATCTAAAGATTTGAATTTTATTATTTAGTACGACTTTGATCCATTTGTATAGTAGATGCGGAAAAGCAGAAATTGCTCGCCTAATTTTTGATAGATGTCAGTCAAGAACATAGTATGCTGGAATGCAATGATTTTGGGGTATTGCATTCATGAAACCCAAAAGATGGGCTGAATCTGTATGCGGACTTGGTGAGTACAGGGTTAGAAGATACAGAAATAAATCATGTTAAGAACATAAAGGAAGTTGAAGGGGATTGTGTTCTTCCAGATGAAATCACTTTTGTTGGTATCTTGTGCCTGTGAAGGACTGCTAACAGAAGCAAGAATACACGTTGGCGACATGAGTAATGTGTTTGGTGTGAAGACCGATTTCGTACATTATTGGTGCATGGATAATCTTGTAGCACATGTTGATAGAGAGCAATTTGACACTAGAATCCTCATTGTGGTCTGAATATCTTAGCTCAGCTCGTATTAGAGGGATGTAATTGTAGGAGAACAAATTGCGAATAAGTTAATTGAACAAGATCCCGAGAATTTCAGTATTATTTATTGCTGGTCAACATCTATGCTGCAGCCGGTCGTTGGGATGAAGTAGCTCAAACAAAGGAGATGATGAAGAATAGGGGGATGGAAAAGAGTGGCAGGTGGCAGGTTCACGACATGTCAGCCACATAAATTGCAGGTAAATCTTGTGTTATTCTAGTTAGAGACATCTTTTGTATACGTATATGCGGAAAGATTCCTATCATGGTTTGACTAAATAGGACGATGCAGTGCAATTAGCTTCTTGTTTTATTATCATTTTGCCCCTATTATTTTTTGGTCTTCTTGAGCCGAGGGTCTGCCGGAAACAGCCTCTCTACTCCTTCGGGGTAGAGGTAAGGTCTGCGTACACACTACCCTTCTCAGACCCCACTAGTGGGATATCACTGGATCGTTGTTGTTGTTGTTTGTATTTTTCGTTATTACTATTGTTAAATTATGAAGCTAAATTAAGAATCGCATGATGCTGGTCTCACCTGATCTTTTTGTGTCACAGATGTTGCCTCCTCCTGTAATTTGCGTCTTTTATTTTACACGTGAAATAGTTTTTTCTTTTAAGGAAAATCCTTAGTTAGATGCATGACTTCACATAATATCATATGATACATGGTCACAAAGTTTGTCTTGCTTCTGAGACTATATGGCTGGGAACTTAAAAGTGCTACTGAACAAATGATTCTTTATGTTAAAGGAAGATTGCATGTGACAACATTAACAAATATTCCTTTATTGTTTATCTTATTTATTTGGTGTATTTACTTTTTGATTTCCAATTTGTGTAAACTAATTTTTATTCATCCTTTAAGACAATATCATTTGTTTAGATGCAATATGAAGATATTCCTGGTTGATGGTGTGTATTTATTGGGTATGTGCTAAAACCTTTTTCGTTGTGATACATCTTTCAAAGTCCAATGTCGCTGTGAACGGGAATTTATGTAAGTGGCTTCATTTCCATCTAAAAGTTTGTGCTATTAATTTGCTGTTGTTGTGAGTGATAAAAGGTTTAAAAAGTGAGTCATCTTCTACTTCACTGATTTGAGCAATCTTTTTCTCTAAATTAAAAAATATAATTAGTTCAATTTGATAATCTCTTATCATATTAATATATATACTCGATGTGTTAAGCACGGACGCAACAATTTGAACTGGGACATTCCTTTGTTCATTTGAGGAAATTACTTGCAGTATTGAGTACATGATCTTCAAAGACAAACTTTATGACCTTTTAATATCACTTTACTGGACAAGGCATAATGCTCATGTAGAATAATCATAAAGACAATAATACTCATGTAGAATAATCAGAAAAGTTATAACTTTCTTTCTTAGTGCTGATTTGATTGTGTTGTGGAAAACGTTGTTTAAAAGCTTAAACTCAGTATTCAAGACCACCAGCCAAGATGCAGAACAAAGAGGAACAAACATGGACCTTCACATCTCCAGGAAATGGTATACCAAAATCAGGAGTTTTTGGTGTCACATAGACGGTTTTTGTTTACGTATTCTTATAACTACATGATATAATTGTAGCTAACCTCTGCACACAATTGCAGTTCTACTACGAAAAGCACCCAAGGTAGCCTAGTGGTCAGTGAAGTGGGTGGAGAACCTTGGGGTATCTGAACTGCGAGAATAACTGACTAAGCCGTGCCATAAGGGGTCGGGCCCTGACTTCCGATGAATGAGAAGTCTAGTTAGGCAGTGGAAACCCTGGGTAGTCAGGAAGTTCAAGTTAGAGGGCATATGAATATGAAATAGCATATGAAGAAATTGGTAAATCTTTCTCATTGCTTGACTAAAGAATGCATTTTATGGGTCTAGCACTCCCGTCATGGGGTCTCAGGTTCAAATTCCAGTGGAGACAACAAACACTAGGTTATTTCTTCTCATCTGTCTAAGCTTTGGGGACAAAGTTACCGACGTCTGTGTTGCTGGTAGCAGGTACCCGGTGAAATTAGTCAGGTGCGCGCCTAGACACTATCATTATCAAAATAAATAAATAAATAAAATATTGTAGCTATCCTCTGCACATAATTGCAGTTTCTACTACCAATCCTTTAGATATTATATTCCAATTTATTTTTTATCTATAAGGAGAGCCTTTTACAAATGATAAGTGAGATTTTTGGAGACGAAGAATATCAACTGAGCACATTGTCAACATGCTTTCTCATTTTGATTGAGGAGTTTGTAAAATTGCTTGACTAATATAATAATGAAATTATTAAAAAACATAAAAATCCAATCGTTACAAGCTGGTTAGCAGTAGAGTAAACTTTGAATGAGTGCTACATTTTTAATTTGTTCTCTAAAACCAGCTTTAAAAAAAAAAGACCGACCCAGTTCAATATCACTTCGTGGGTGTCTGGGGAAGGGAATACTTTAGGCAGCCTTCCCCTGCTTTGCAGAGAGGCTGATTCGAACCCGCTTTAAAGTGATTAAGAAAAGACATGAAGTAGCACTGTTAGATTCCAAATTAAGCTAAGAAAGGATGATTCACCCAGAGATGTTTTCTCTTTAATTACTACATATCGTAACACTTTCAGGTGATTTCTGATATAGTTTTTATCTCCATTGCTCTTAACTTGTTCATGCCTTAAGTTGGTCTTAAAAATGAGTTGGAAATATTAGCTTCGTTATTGTAGTTTTGGTACATCTAATTTGAAAGGAAATAGAATGAGTTGATCTGCAAGAATTTCAAATTAATCTTTAGGTTTGAATGGACTGCTTAAAGCTTTTTCCCCCCAATTAGTGCAATCTCATGCTTTAGCTCTTAATTATTCCCCTTTAGTTGATGTATACCCCCAATTCTTGAAAATAAAAGTATACTTATGTTAAGGGGTGGATGCAACGTAGAGTTACCGGGTTCAACTGAACCCAGTACTTTCGACGTGGAGCATAATTTTATATATAACAATCACTAAAATTGTAATAAATAGTAGATATGAACTCATAACTTTAAAAATATAATGGATTCAGGGTGTGTTTGGTATGAAGGAAATATTTTCCAATTTTCCCATGTTTGGTTGGCTTAAATGTTTTGGAAAACATTTTCCTTATCAATTCATATTCCTCCAATTAGAGAAAAATATTTTCCTTATCAAAAGAAGGAAAAACATTTTTTAAAGCTCCTTATCAACCTTTATCACCCTCACCAATCCACCACACCCTTTCTCCAAAGAAAGTTTTTTTTTTTTTTTTCAGTTTTTCCATCCACCCTACTACCCCTCCACCACCACCCACCGAAAATAAATATTTTTTTACCTTAAATTTTTTTTTTGCAATTTCAAATTTCTGTTTTTTCATTTTTCTGCACCACGTAGCCCCCACTCCTACCCCATACCCCCTTCCCCCGAAAAAAAAATATATTTTTTTACCTTAATTTTTTTTTGCAATTTCAAATTTCTATTTTTTTATTTTTTCTACACCACCCAGCCCCCACCTTACCCCTACCCCCTCCCCTACCCCAAAAATCATTTTTTTACCTCAATTTTTTTTTGCAATTATTTCTTCTTTTTATTTTTCTGCACCACCCAGCCCCCACTCCACCCCCCCCACCCCACAAAAAAGTATTTTTTTACCTCAATATTTTTTTTTTAAATTTCAAATTTCTATTTTTTTTTTCGTTTTACTGCCCCCCCCCCCCCCCCCCCCCCCCCCCCCCCCCCCCCAAATTAAAATATATTTTTTATTTTATAATTTTATTATTTATCGATTTAAAGACTCAAAATTTTACAAGTTCCAAAATTATGAATTTGGAGGTTTATGTGTTTGGAAGTTTACGGGTCTAAAAATTATAAAGTTTACAGGTTCGAAAATATGCGGTTTTTTGCGTTAAAAAGTGAAGCATCACCACTAGTTCTTTTAGATTGAGTCAATTTATAGAGACTTAGGGAAGGGGTGGAGGACGGGTGGAGGAGGTGGGAGGGGAGGGGTGGGGAGAGTTACATAAAAATATTTTTCTAAAAAAGCTATTTTCTACTCTCTAACCAAATAATAGAAAATATTTTCCGGAAAATATTTTCCACTTTCCAACCAAACAAGAGAAAATAAGTGATAAAATCACTCATTTTTCATGAAAACTTTTGCTAGGAAAATATTTTCCATGGAAAATATCTTCCTTCATACCAAACACACCCTTAGTGCTAAAAAATTTAAATATTGAACCGATAATTTTTTTTTGGTTTTTTTGGTTTCCCACCCGGTATTTGGTACCCGCATTGGACCCGACTATATCCGAATTTGCGCCGGGTAGGGCCCCATTCGGGGTGTAGCACTCCCCACCAAGAATTTTTCTATACCCAGGGCTCGAACTCGAGACCTCTGGTTAAGGCAGGAACAGTCCCATCCACTCCACCACATCTTTTGGTGGTTGAACCGACAATATTAAAATTCTGGATCCGCCTCTGCTTATGTTATTATTCCTTACTAGTATACATACCCGCGCGATGCGCGGATCATTTAAAAAATGAAAATATTAGAAATATATGTATATTGCTACATAAGTACTTACCTTTAAACGGATTAGTCCACCTGAAAAAGCATATATTTTTGTCTCAAGTTATGATTAGAAACTATAAAGGACAGTTAAACACATGTGTAATTCGCAAATGAAACATCACCTTCTGTTGTGATATACTTTGGAATCAGATGTAAGAATATGAGCAATTCAATTATGTTGGTTGGTGATATAAACGATGACTCACACGAAACCCAAGATCTCGGAAATACACAAGTATAATCGATATAACAGTTTTAAGTCTTAGATGAAATGTATACAATAAAAACATTAGTTCTCATCAAGATTTTATGTCACATACCCACATAGCAGTGATGTTATTCCAGTTGAAAACACCTTTATCATAAGCTACATGTTCCTTTACAGCTGAGGCAAAGTTCGTTGTTGCACGCTTAAGGTAAGTTTTCTTACCTGTAAAAACAAATGTATTTTGTAGATTATTAGATGAAATAATAGGTAGAACATTTGGTACTCTTGGTGAAACAAAACAATGTGAAACACTAACAAATTTTGCTTATAATTTGTTGCATTTATTGCTCCAAGTGAACCCATCCCCCAACCACACATATAAGTTGCATAAAGGATGGCAACACCCACCATTCCAATGACTGTCAATGCCGGAAATTCACCGGGATGAATATCTATTTATATCAGAAAGATCTCAAATCAATTTATACAACAAAGGACCTTAGCGTCGCTCTTGTTGAAATTATTTTGAGAAGTGAAAAAAAAATAACCTGCAAAGCCTCTCGAGCATACCGCGTTGCTAAACTTGATACTCGAACATTAGCACGTATCGACACCCATATGCCAACGTATTCGGCAACACCAAAATATTGAGCTCGAAAACAAAATAGCGCCTATGATATAAGGTCTATAGTCTATATTTCTCTTTGTTACAGAAAAATCAAGAAGAAGAAAAAAATTCTTAGATTTGTTCATACAATATTTAATACATGTGAATTATCATTTTTTTTAAGAAATCAAACAATCAAGAAAAACATGCTCAAGTAAAAGCGTAGTTTAGTAGAATAACTTTTCAACTCTTTTACAGTAGAACATTCATCATAATGAATGCAACTTATACCTGCATTTTATATATCATTATCATCAAAATTATGTTCTTCCCCTATTTATATACAAAGAAGATCAGAGATTTATTCTAATGATCTTATAGTTATACGCTGGCATATCAAAAATACACAAAATTACATATCTTGTTTGTATTTTCTAGTTTCTTGTTTGTATTATTTTGTTTCTATGGTTTAGTTCTTAAAATAATTCTATATCGAACTTTAAAGTCTTCTCGTTGGCCATGTATCGAATTCATGAACTTCTCAAACCCATTTAACCTTGAAACAATTGCTTTATAGGTTCGAACTTGCAGCCAATACAGTTCAAACATTAATCCTTTGTTAGATAAACTGATACTCTAGAACAAAATCAATTTCAAATCTTAAACTTGTATTGAATAAACTGACTATCTAGGCAACATCGGAACCTAAACTTGTAGATGATCTGAATATTTCAGAGCTGAGTGGACCATATGAACTCCACCAATCCGCTAAGATTTTATTATTCTAACATTTCTCACAAACCATCAGAAAATAGAACGATTAGTACATAAGAAACCCCTCTACATCAGAAAATAATGACCATCCAAAGGGGGAAAAAATGATAACCTGGTAGTACTTGGCAATAACACTGAAAAAATATAACTAAAACATTCTAGTAACTTCAAGATACACATGAAGAACTCTTCGAAATGCTGATAGTGAATAACTGACTACGACGAATGGATTGTATTTCATAAATAAAGTAATGAAAACTTGGTGATATTATATATGGGAAAATGTAATAAAAAATAAAGTATAAATATATATGTTTGGGAATGCATGTCTAAATCAGGTACAAATACTAAGATGCATGTAACAAAATTCAATAAAAAAGAGATCTAAAGAATAGAAAAACAAACAAAATCCATCAAACTCTCTTAATAAAGGAAATAAGGAACAAAGGAGCGAAATTCAGATGTACTTACTAACACAATAGAGCCAGTAAAAGCCAAATGGAGAATTCAGATTGCAAACTAAGAAGTGAGAGCGACAAAAAAGGAGCTGAAAAATAGAGGAATGATGAAAGGGAAGGAATGGACAAAGAGACATATATAATACTCCGTAGCTTTAAGATGTTAATATGCACATCAATCCTATGCTGAGTAACCATGAAAGAAATTGAGGGAACAAACCAATTCACATAAAGCACAATAAGCAATACATGCAACAACTAACCCGTGCCATTACAACAAAAGAGAAAAAAAATCTAATTGTCACTCGGAGAAGGCAAAAATGCTGGCTCCTCAAGCAATTGATTCGTTTACAATAGTAGAAGCCCAGAGCTTCCAAAAATTCTATTTTTTAAGCTACCATGATTGTTATTAAGAAAAAGAGATAGAGTAACATTAGTTGACACAACTCAAAGACTGATTAAGAAAAGAAGGAAAAACTAATAGAGGAAACATATACTACAACCATCCAAAAAATTGATGAATACCTGATAAATCAAACAAAATAACCAACATCAAAATGGTATGGAAATGGAACCAAGCTACAATCTGCAACAAAGTCACAAATGAAAAAACCAAAAATTAAAAATTAAAAATTAAAAAAGAGATCATATTTCCAGTATAATATACAGCCAAGCTAACACATGCAACACAAAGGGCAAGCTGATGAAAATAAGAGAAAATCATAACGTGCAATTTTTATGTGAAACATGACCTGAACACCTGCAACGCAAAAAATTAATTCAAATTTAATGCGGTATAAATTCAATGACTCCCTGCTAATTAGGAGGGAGAAAACTGAAAGTTCACAAGAAAATTTTCAAAAGAAACCCAAAAAAGGAAAAGGACTAAGCAGAAAAGCAGAAGATTAAAAACAAACTTGAGTAGAAACGAAAGCAGAGAAAAGAAGAAATCTCAGGAGACAGCGAGAGAAAGCAAATAATAGACCCATGCAATGTAAAAAAGAACATTAGTTACCCAAATTTTCTCCGATCTTCAATATTGCATTGAATCATATGAAATATGTATATGGATCTTTAATTCTCTTAAAGAAAGGAAAATCAATAGAGTTAATTTGGACCTCTAATTCAAAAATTTGAAAGAAACCCTGTGAAGCCACGAAAAAGAGCAAACCAATTGAAGAAATGGGGTTTCTTGCTCAATAAAGTACTCAATAAGGAAGAAGGAAGATATGAATGTACCTTTGGTGATATCAAAGAACAAACCTTTGGTAATTGAGGTATTTTTGCACCGTCTTTGATAAAATTATTCTCGTATTATAAAATTACTCGCTTTCTTTTGTTCATGATATTGTTTTATATTACTACTTTCGGAGTGGCTCATCATAGAACCAGGCTTATATTTATTTTAAGTTATTTTTATAATCTTTACTCTATTCTTATATATTTCATATTTTTGGATCAAGTTATTAATTCATGTTTCTATATATAAACCACGTTACAAATTCAACTATACCATTTTACGGGTAAATAATTAACGTCTCACATTGATCGAGGGAATATGCTATTGTATCCGTATATGGTTTTGCTACTGTATATGGTTAAAATCGAGCTTACCCGATTTTACTATTTGATCGAGGCTAGAGAATTATATCAAAGGCCAGTCTCATAATGGATCAGACCAGAGCACGAAGACAAGGTATCGAGTTCGAGGATCGAGGTGCATGTTGAGATTGAGGCCAACAATGATCGAGACCAAATATGGAAGGCATCGATTGAAACGCAATAACGGAAAAGCGAGATATTCGTGACTGGTCGAAGATCGCGACGCAAATCCCAGAATATATCACATCAAGGACGGTTCTTTAGGATAATCATGAGATTTACTTTTGTAATTAGACTAGATGGATATGGCCCGTGCTTGCACACCCAACATTCACGCTTTTAAGCGATTATCTTTTTGATGTTTTGTATATGTTGAAGCTTGACAATATTATAATTGCTGAAAATACAATTGAATCAACATACAAAATTTTTGTATTACAAATAATTTATATTATAATTAACAGAGAATATCGATCAATATATTGGATCTAGAATTAGAAAAAGAGCAAAAACAAAGGTATTGTATGCAGTATTGTTGTCATTAATGAAGGCTGATGATGTGACATGCATAGCTAAACCTATGATTCATCACTATCCGCTAACATTTGTTGTTGATGCTATACAAAAATGGAAAGAGGTTGCTTCAGTATCTTGTTACTTCTACTTAATAATTTCAGTGAATGAAAGACAAACATAAAAGATTTTTAGGTCGAAATGGTATCAAACTACAATTTCATCCAAAAAAGACACAAAAAGAAACTGCTACCCAAAACAAATAATATAGGAACTTATTGAGTCTAAGTTATATAAGTAAAGGAGTTTGAATCTAAATATGTGTTAGTGCTATCATAGTATGACTTTAGCGCAAAAGGCATACAGTATTGGATGTTAAACTCTTCCATCACTATAAACAGGTCCATAGAACCGAAGAATCTTGCCTATGGCACCATATCCTTAAAAAGTATATTACCTTTACAATAATAATTTTTTTCTTCATTCGACCAAGTAAAATCCCATATTTTAGTTTTCATTTTATCTGCAATATGCTACAATATATAATAACACAATATAATACATATGAATAATAATAGTAGATGAAAATAGTCTGCACTTTTTAAATTCTAACCAAAGTCAGTTCTACAATGCTATACCCTCCAATGTGACTAAATATAGATAGAGAAAGTATTTATTGAAGGAAAAACGCATCTGGAAAGTAATTTTAGTATACTGCATCTGGAAAGTGGAGTTTATGATAACTCATGGAGAAGGATTAGTGAAGTTGAATTAGTATGCCTTTTTTGAAAGAAATCGGAAGGAAGATGAAGTGGTTTGGTGATTTGCACCGATGGAAAGTGGGATTTCAATAAAGGATCCTTCTATTGGAAAGAGCAAAACGATTTTTGACTAAGCAGTTTGAGTTTGTAGTGGAATTGCATCGTGGGAATGAAAGCCGAATATGTAGGTATTGATAATATAATTTTAAATGAAATAACTGCTAACAGGGAGGCAGTTCGTATCCCATTTTTATGAATTCATTGAATGCATGTTTTTTTAAGTCTATTTTTTAGTTCTAGTTTCAAATTTTAAATTTCAAATTAACTCCAATATTATTGGAGATGTGTCTTAAAAAAGGCACTTGTTGAACTGTAAGTATGCCACTTGTCATCATTACATTCTTTTTCTTCTCTTTTTATATATAGATAGATTATATATTTCTGTATAAGTACTTTTATGCTTGCTTAAAGAAGGAAAAAAGATTGTTTTGTTACTGGATTTCATAGGAAGCACAAAAAAAAATCTTTTTCTGTAGCCATTATGTGATGATCAATGATAAGCTATAGTTTTTGCCATAGTTGTTGCCGGAGGTGCACTAGCTTGCAGGATAAACTAGAATCAAATTATCTATCCAGGGAGATAGATAGATAGATTATTCAGTTTCAAACTTCGCTACCATGGAATTTGTCGAGGTGCATTTGCATTTGAGGATTTCAAAGAGGTATTTCTTGATCAAGAGAGAAGCTTTGATTCTCTCTGGCTGATTGTGCATGGAAGAGCAATCACTTTATCATTTTCGATGGAAAAAGGTCGCCGTTTTCTGACAATTTGTAAATTTGATGCAAAGCTATATTTTCTTGATAAGTTGAAGTAATAGAAAATTGCATGACCTATGGTGACATTTCAACTTTCAACTTGTGTGTTTAAACTAATTTTGTAAATACTAACCTCATTTGTCTTTCTTTTGCATTGTTTCTGCCGAAGGGAACTCTTTCTGTTTGTGTTCCTTTAGTTTAGAATACAAGAATATGTTGTGAAGATTGAAACCATGTGACGAATCAACTGCCTCGTTAAAAATGGAATGTTTGACCTTAGAAACCTATCATTCGAACTCTCCTCGGACATTGTCTCCAAAATTAACTACACCTACATAAAACAAATCGGACCCTTTGGGGAATCATATACTTGGAATTCTAAAAATCACAATTTCTTCTCAATCAAAGCTGCATATGAAGCTGTCTCAGAATCCACGAGCTATCCTAAAAACTTAGCATGAATATGAAAAATTAACTCTTTAAATAAGCTAAAATTCATTTTGTCGACAATCTTTTGGGACAGGCTGCCTACTAAAGAGTTGCTAGAAAAGAGAGGGATTTGCCACAAAGACACTTGTAACATTAGCAACAGAAAAACGGAGAACATAGAGCATATTTTTTTCCGATGCAACTACTCTAGGCAAATCTGGTGTCAAACCAATACAAAACACCCCTTCTCCCAAAATCCCAAAGGAAAAGACACGCTCCAAAATTTGCTTAAGAACAAACTCCTGTCGAAAGCTTCTTTTGATAATTGTCTTCGTTGGGCAGATTTTCTCTCATTCCTCTTATGGCATATATGAAATTTTAGAAATGGAATCCTCTTTGGAAGAAATAAAGCACCCATCAACAAATGCCAACCCATCAGTAGGGCCATAGAATTCCTCTACATGATAAAAAATAATTGCTTAAAACCTGTCAAAGAAATTATTTTTGTAAAATGGGAACCACTCAACCCAAATTACTACAAACTAAATATAGATGGCGCCTGCGTGGGCGACCCAGGAGTGGGAGGAATAGGAGAGGTGTTTATAGACGAAAGGGGGACTGGATTTGAGTTTCAATATGGTTTTCACCTACATATACTATAATAGAAAATTATTGACTACTTTTATTTAGGCTCCTTATTAATTACTTTATATAATTGTATTTACTAGTTTTATACCACATATTAAAAAAAGAGAAAATAAAATATACCTTAAATAGTGGGTATCACTTACACAAAATATCATACATTTAAGATATCCAAAATCAATACTAATCCAAAATCCATTCACCGTAGGAAACTCATCCCAAAATCATCACATCTGTTTGTAATCACCCAAAGTAACAATCCTAATTGATACCCATAATCTTTTTAACCCAAAAACATCGCTTATTCCATTTATATACCCTAAAATTGCACAAGAAATTCGAAGATTTACTCTACAATCAAGTTTTAGGTAAGCTTCATTCTACATTAAAGTTGGTTTTAGGTTGAATTTCATAATGAAACTCGAGGAAGATGAAGTTTCGAAATTGTATTACGATTGTATGATAAACGTATCATAATTGTATCTGAGTTATATTTAATACATCAATACCTAAGACAATTCTGATACACTACTAATACTATTAAAATACAATATTATATTGTACTTTAAGTTTAGAGTTGGTTCTAGGTGGATGTTTTAAATTGAAACTTGAAAAAGATGAAGATCAAAATTATATTATCAATTAGAATATATCACAAATTGTATCTAAAATAATACATGATACATTACTCATACAAGTATAATACTATATTGTATTAGTTTAAGTTTAGAGTCAGCTTTAAGTTGTATCACAATTATATCGGAATTGAGTAAAAATTCTTTCAGGATTGTATCAAATTTGTATTTGAATTATGAGCAGTTGTGAGATCGTGACGAATTTTACAGTTTGTATCACAAATATATGATAATTATATATAAATTTATTAGTATTGTATCAGATTTTATTTTGGATATGAATGTACCATCTACAAGTTATATACAATTATGATACAATTATGTTTTGCGTATTGATGTGTTTGATACAATTTAAATACAATTATGATATTGTCATACAATTTCTGAATGTTTCTTCATTTTCAGTGTTGTCCGGCAATGGTGGGAAGAGAGAAGATGGAGATCTGGGTATACATTAAGGAAATTTTCTGTAAAAAAACGGAGAGAGAAGAGGAGAGGGAAAAAAAGGGAAATGATATGATTGAATCCCTCAATTGAAGGCACTAATAATGGGGTTAGAGCATTTTTAGGAGCAATCTACACAATTTGTAAGAAAAACCTAGATATTTATTAAAAACTACAAAACATAGAGAACATTGGTAAATAAATTTTTAATATAGTATAACTAGGTAAAAGTCTCCTTAAATATGCCACCAACATCTACATAGAAATTCTGGCCCTCTTTCACGGAGTCAAACTAGCACTAACAAAGAAACTCCTTCCACTAGTAATAGAGACAAGACTGTTTGAAATTATTAAATCTTCTAAAATCTAACAACTACCTCTACCGAAATTTAATTGATGACTGCAAGTACCTATTACGGATGGCGAATGATCCACAGTTGAAGCAAATCTTTAGAGAGACTAATGGAGTAACAGACTTGTTAGCTAAAAATGGTTGTAGCCTTCACACTTTTTGTATTTTGCAAACTTTTGTTGTTCCGCCTGTTTTTACTTTTCATGTACTAAAAAGAGTGCCTGGACTGAGTTCATGTTATAATAACTCTTAGCTTTATTGAATAAATCTTTTATTACAAAACAAAAAAATGTGACGAATCAAAATTCGAAGTAGCTCTATTTGCTGCTTCATGTTGGGCCCGCAATAGAGTTTGTTCTCATGTTGGGCCCGTAATAGTAGTAAGTGGTCTTTACATAAACAGCCAGCCAGACAAAATATAGCCGAAATATAACACTTAGGATGAACTTTAATTTTTGACCCCCCTTGTTCAAGATCAAAAGTTAAAGTGTTACCATAGACAAGCAAGCGGTAACATTTATTAAACTTGAAGTTATGCCTATGGAGCAAACGAGGATAAAACTTCAAGACCACTCACTTTAAGGGCTATTTTTTTCCTCACCTGCTAGATTCCCTATCTACTTTTCTTGACCAGTATTCATAGATTTATATATTAATCGTAGACAGTTACATACATATTATATATAACTATACTGTAGTATTTGTGTGATTTAAGACAAAAAAGAATATTATTTGAAAATGGATCTGTGGTGTTTTCTTAGGAATATAATGTCTTTTTCTGAGGGAAACAAATGATGTTTAGTTAAAAACAAAAAATAAAAATAAAACAATAATGTATCTTGGCCTTATTGGTGAGAGTATCATAATACAAAAAAGGCCGCCTTTGTGACTTAGCTAGTCTTACAACTTATGTTTAATGATGAATTCTTAGGCCATTGGATAAAGCCAGAAACAATATTATAGTAAATTTTCATAGAGGTGCCCATGAGAGGACAAAAGGCTTTGTTTGGAGGCATTAATTGAACATTCACGGTCGTTTGGTTTGAGGTATAAGAAGAAATAAGGGTAGTATAAAAATTTAATATCACCTTAATACTTTGTTTGGTTAGTAAATCAGGTATAAGTTATCCCGGTGTTAATTTTAACACCTGAAAAACTTATACCTTATAAAAGGGGGGTAATCAATACCGTTATAACTTATACATTCTTCTTAGAAATTCTGAGATTATTGTTTATTCACTGTTTGGTATGTTGTATTAAATATGACAATTGCAGAATTTCTAAGGAGAAGGTATAAGTTATACTGGTGCTGTCACGACCCGGATTTCCCACCATCGGGGTCATGATGGCGCCTACTAAATGGAAGCTAGGCAAGCCAAATATTAATTACGTCTCCATTAATTACCAATTTCTTATTATTAAAAACATATAAATTACAGCTGAATAATCAAAATTTGGCTGAAGACTTAGTCAAATATGATAAAGAAAACCCAAACATGATACACTACCCAAGACTGGTGTCACAATACTCACGAACTTCTAAGAATAATACACATAATTGTCTTAAAGAAAATACAAGTTGTTTATCTCGATTACATGAGATAACAGAATGGAAAGCATAGATAGAAGAGACAACGGGTCCTGCGGACGCCTGCAAGGCTACCTCATAGTCTCAGTAGTTGAAAAATCCACAAGTCTCTACTGCCGCTGCTAATGTCCGTAACCTGTATCTGCGCAAAAAGAGCGCAGAGTGTAGTATCAGCACAACCGACCCCATGTGCTGGTAAGTGCCTGGCCTATCCCAGCGAACTAGTGACAAGGCTAAGGCCAGTCACCCACCTAAACCTGTACAGTTGCAATATAGACATATACATACAATACATTTATAAGGAAATACTCTGCTCTGAAATAACAGTCAATAACTCACGATATCCAGAATAATCTAATCAACAGAATAAATCTTACTTTCATGTCTCAATTCTTTTTTTCATTTCATATCTTGTGGTAGGCGTACCACCCGCTCCCAAATATATCAATAATTATATCTTGTGGTAGGCGTACCACCCGCTCCCAAATATATCAATAATTATATCTTGTGGTAGGCGTACCATCCGCTCCCAATTATCATAGTAATTATATCTTGTGGTAGGCGTGCCACCCGCTCCCAAATATATCAATAATTATATCTTGTGGTAGGCGTACCACCCGCTCCCAAGATTTAAGTCACTTTGTGGTCGGCGTACCACACGATCCCAAATATATCAATAATTTATAAGTGGTCGGCGCGCCACACGATCCCAATTCATAAATATATATATTACCGCAATTAACCAATAATCTCTATATCAACAATATTTATAATTACCGGTTTTAAACCAATAATTGATAATAATTTCAATAATTTATCTTCATTACCGGCATAACACCAATAACTCTTAATCAACAATTTATTCATAACCGAATTCCTATTCCTACAAACTAGGATAGAACAAACACTTACCTCGAAAGTTCACGAACGATTCAATCCGTAGCAATGCCTTTTCCTTTCGAATTTGACTCCAATCCAACCGTATCTATACACAATTGATTTCATATCATCAATTCTACTTAACAAACTAGTTCATATTGCTAAATATGATCTTTACAACATTCTGCCCGGAATAGTAAAAATCGACCCCGGGCCCACATAATCGAAACTCAAGTTTCGAACCAAAATAAGTTCACCCAATCCTCCATGAGTTCAAATATACAATTTGTTCTTAAGTTCGACTCCAAAACGAGTTCTAGATCGCAAATTCTTTGAAAACCCTTATTATACTCAATTCTCAATTTTTCTACCCATTTACACCTAATTAGGCTTAGGAATTCAAATAATATTGATGGAAAATGAAGAAAACGAGTTAAGAATCACTTACCCAAGAAGTTTGATGAAGAATCGCTCAAAAATCGTCCAAAGAGCTGTGGAGAAGAGAGTTGAACAGAAATGGGATTTTTATCCCGTTTCTGTTCTGTTTTGGGATTAAATTCACTGGGCAGCGATATTGTTCTACGCGATCGCGTGAACTGGGTCGCGATCGTGGAAGGCAATTATTCAACACTACGCGATCGCGTGGATAATGCTGCGATCGCGTAGAAGAATTTCGCTGGGGTGGCTTATTTGTACTACGCGATCGCGTGAAAAGGGTCGCGATCGCGTTGAAGGAGAACGGAAGGCTACGCGATCGCGTGCAGACGGCCTGCGATCGCGTTGAAGAAGGACAGAAAACTTCGCGATCGCGTGCAGACAGCTGCGATCGCGTTGAGTAATTTGACAAGGCGGTGCGATCGCGTGTACAAGGCCGCGATCGCGTAGAGTAAAATGTCTGTGTAAAAATTGCAGAAAATCTGCCAGTTTCCTAAGTCCAAAAACACCCCGAACCACCTTCGAAACACTCCCGAGCCCTCGGGGCTCCAAACCAAATATGCACACTAACTCAAAAACATCATACGAACTTGCTCGCGCGATCAAATCGCTAAAATAACATCAAAATCAATGAATTGAGCCTTAAAACTCAAGAATTCTTTAAAATTTCATAATTTCCAAACTTTCCAATTTAAGGCCGAAACACGTCAAACGACGTCCGTTTTCAACCAAACTTTACGGGAAGCGCTTAACCAATATATATGACCTGTACCGGGCGTCGGAACCAAAATACGAGCCCGATACCAATACTTTTTAATCAAAATTCAGTTTCATTTTCCTTAAACATTTTCAGAAAACAATTTAACAGAAAAATTCTTTTATTGGGGTTCTAGACCTCGGATTTCAATTTCGGGCATACGCCCAAGTTCCATATTTTACTACGGATTTTCTGAGACCGTCAAATCACGGATCCGGGTCCGTTTCCCAAAAATGTTGACCAAAGTCAACCATATCAATATTAATGTCAAAATTCTTCAACTTTTTCACATATTTCACATATTTCAACATAAAATTTTTCCAGCTTTGTGCCCGGACTGTGCACGTAAATCGAGGCAACTATAATTGAGGTTTTCAAGACCTCAAAAGCTCGGAATGATTAATAAAACAAGTGATGACCCTTTGGGTCGTCACAATCTCCACCTCTAAAACAACCGTTCGTCCTCGAACGGACAAAAGAAAGAAGTACCTGAGTCAGGAAACAAATGTGGGTAGCGGCTCCGCATATCAGACTCGGACTCCCAGGTCGATGCCTCAGGAGGCTGGCCTCTCCACTGAACACGCACAGAAGGATAACTCTTCGACCTCAACTGTCGCCGGTCTAGAATGGCTACCGGCTCCTCCTCGTAAGATAGATCATTGTCCAATTGGACATTACTGAAGTCTAACACATGTGTGGGATCGCCGTGGTATCTCCGAAGCATAGATACATGAAAAACTGGATGCACGGCTGATAAGCTAGGCGGCAAAGCTAATCTGTAAGCCACCCCTCCCACTTTGTCTAGAATCTCAAATGGGCCAATATACCTAGGGCTGAGCTTGCCCTTCTTCCCAAACCTAATCACACCCTTCATAGGCGACACTCGGAGCAATACTCGTTCGCCAACCATGAAATCTACATCTCGAACCTTACGATCCGCATAAGTCTTCTCCCTGGACTGAGCTGAACGCAATCTCTCCTGAATAGTCTTGACCTTATCCAAGGCCTCCTGAACTAAGTCTGTACCTAACAACCGAGCCTCTCCCGGTTCAAACCATCCAACTGGTGATCGACATCGCCTACCATACAACGCCTCATACGGAGCCATCTGGATGCTAGATTGGTAACTGTTATTGTAGGCGAACTCTGCTAATGGCAGAAACCGGTCCCACGAGCCTCCGAAATCAATAACACAGGCTCGAAGCATGTCCTCTAGAATCTGAATAGTCCTCTCGGACTGGCCATCCGTCTGAGGATGAAATGCTGTACTCAACTGAACCTGGGTGCCTAACTCCCGCTGGACCGCTCTCCGGAACCGCGAGGTAAACTGCGTTCCCCGATCAGAGATAATAGATACTGGCACCCCATGGAGACGAACAATCTCCCTAATGTAAACCTCCGCTAACCTCTCCGATGAGTAGGAGACAGATACTGGAATAAAGTGTGCTGACTTGGTCAGCCTATCAACAACGACCCAAATAGCATCAAATTTCCTTCTAGTCAAAGGAAGTCGAGTAACGAAATCCATAGTGATCCGCTCCCATTTCCACTCGGGAATTTCAATCCTCTAGAATACACCACCAGAGTCTCTGGTGCTCATATTTCACCTGCCGACAATTTAGACACCGAGCGACATATGCAACGATATCTTTCTTCATTCTGCGCCACCAATAGTGCTGTCGTAAGTCCTGGTACATCTTCGCGGCGCCTGGGTGAATAGAATACCGCGAACTGTGGGCCTCTGCTAAGATTAACTCTCGAATCCCTTCGACATTGGGCACACAAACTCGACCCCGCAATTTCAATATCCCATCATCATCTAGATTTACCTGTGTGGCACCTCCCCGATGTACTGTATCTCTCAACTCACGCAAATGAGGATCATCAAATTGCCTCTCACGGATACGCTCTAATAAAGAAGAACGAGCGACCGTGCGGGCTAACACCCTGCTAGGCTCAGAAATGTCTAATCTCACAAACCGGTTGGCTAAGGCCTGGACATCTAGAGCTAAATGGTCTCTGACTGACCGGAATATATGCAAGACTACCCATGCTGGCAGACTTTCTACTCAATGCATCGGCCACCACATTGGCCTTACCCGGGTGATATAAAATAGTAACATCATAGTCTTTTAGCAACTCTAGCCACCTTCTCTGCCTCATATTCAACTCTTTCTGCTTAAACAAATACTGAAGACTCTTATGATCGGTGTATACTTCACATGCTACACCATACAAATAATGCCTCCGGATCTTCAATGCGTGAATAATCGCCGCCAATTCTAGATCATGCACTGGATAGTTCTTCTCATGAATCTTCAACTGCCTCGAAGCATAGGCAATAACCTTGCCATCCTGCATTAACACCGCACCAAGCCCAATACGGGAAGCATCACAATAAACAGTATAAGGTCCCGTACCTGTGGGTAAAACCAATACCGGTGCTGTGGTCAAGGTTGTCTCGAGCTTTTGAAAGCTCGCCTCACATTCATCGGACCATTCAAATTGAACACCCTTCTGGGTCAATCTGGTCAGTGGGGTTGCAATAGACGAAAATCCTTCTACGAATCGGCGATAATAGCCCGCTAACCCCAAGAAACTCCGAATATCCGTGGCTGATGTCGGTTTAGGCCAGCTCTTGACTGCCTCAATTTTCTTTGGATCAACCTGAATACCTGCTGCCGTCACACCCCCCCCCTGGCTTTGCCCTTGGGTTTGTCAACCGACTGACTTTCATTCATTATCATTAGTCCAGCGTGAAACTAAGAAAGAGAGATGTGCCTAAGGCGGCATGTAAGCAAACTGTGCACGCTAAGAGAAGAGGAGAGATGTTCGCAATTACTACTTGACTGCCTCAATTTTCTTCGGATCAACCTGAATACCTGTTGCCGTCATAATATGACCCAGGAATGCAACTGAACTTAGCCAAAATTCACACTTTGAAAATTTTGCATATAGTTGGCTATCTCTCAGAGTCTGTAAGGCCACTCTGAGATGTTGCGCATGCTCCTCCTGACTGCGGGAATATATTAATATGTCATCAATGAAGACTATTACAAACAAGTCTAAATAAGGCCGGAACATCCGATTCATTAATTCCATAAAAGCTGCTGGAGCATTTGTCAACCCAAAAGACATGACCAGAAATTCATAATGTCCATACCGAGTGCGGAACGCGGTCTTAGGGACATCGGATGCCCTAATCTTCAGCTGATGATAGCCAGATCTCAAATCTATCTTTGAAAATACCTTGGCACCCTGAAGCCGGTCAAATAAATCATCAATTCGCGGAAGTGGATATTTATTTTTGATAGTCACCTTGTTTAACCGTCGATAGTCAATGCACATTCTCATCGAACCATCTTTCTTCTTTACAAATAATACAGGTGCACCCCACGGCGAAACACTGGGCCTAATGAAACCCTTTTCAAGTAAATCCTGCAATTGTTCCTTCAATTCTTTTAACTCCGGCGGAGCCATACGGTATGGGGGAATGGAAATGGGCTGAGTGCCCTGGAGCCAAGTCAATGCAAAAATCAATGTCCCTATCGGGCGGCATACCTGGCAAGTCTGAAGGAAATACTTCAGGAAATTCGCGAACCACAGGCACAGAGTCAATAGAAGGAACCTCAGCACTAGAATCACGGACATAGGCCAAATAAGCCAAGCATCCCTTTCCAACCATACGCCGAGCTTTAACATAAGAAATAACATTACGGCTAGTATGACCTGAAATTCCTTTCCACTCTATACGAGGCAAATTGCAGGGCTAAAGTCACAGTCTTGGCATGGCAATCTAAAATAGCATGATACGGAGATAGCCAATCCATGCCTAGTATAATATCAAAGTCCACCATATTTAGGAGTAATAAATCAGCACGGGTCTCGAGACCCTCAATTACTATAATACATGACCGATGAACTCGATCAACCACAATAGAGTCGCCTATTGGTGTAGACACATGAACAGGAACACTCAGTGGATCACTGGGCTGAATCAAGTATGGTGCAAAATAGGAAGACACATACGAATATGTAGACCCAGGGTCAAATAATGCTGATGCCTTTCTATCACAAACCAAAATAATACCCGTAATGACGGCATCAGAAGACTCAGCCTCTGGTCTGGCGGGAAGTGCATAACATCGGGGCTGTGCCCCACCACCCTGAGCAGTATCTCTAGGACGATCAGCTGCTGGCTGGTCTCTACCTCTATCGGTCTGAGCTCCACCTCTACGACCTCTACCTCCACCTCTATGTCCTCTACCTCCGCCTCTAGCTGGCTGGGCAGGCTGTGAGGGAACTGGGGCCTGAATCATGGCACGAGAACTCTGCTGGTGAGATCTGTCAGGAGCTCGAGGGCAATACCTTGCAATGTGCCTAAGATCACCGCACGTAAAACAAGCCCTCGGCTGTTGAAAATGGCGAAGTGGTGGTGCACTGATAGGCTGCTGATCAGAGTAGCGTGGCTGAGAATTACGATCACCTGAAGCATCATGAGAAACCTGAAGAGCTGACCGATAAGGCCTAGGAGGATGGCCTCTATCATAAAAATCTCTATCTCCAGACGAGGTACCACTGAATCTACCCGAATTACGAGATCTCTTATCTGATCCATGTCTCGCTCCCTGTGACAGAGCCAACTCGATCCGGCGGGCTGCATTAGCCGCCTCCTGAAAAGTGATTTCAGTTCCTGCCCCCATAGCCATCTGTAGCCAAATTGGCTGATTCAAGCCATCAATAAACCTCCTCACTCTCTCCCGATCTATGGGAAGTATGATGATAGCATGACGAGCCAGGTCCACGAACCTAGTCTCGTACTGTGTGACAGACATAGAACCCTGATGAAGACGCTCAAATTGTCTGCGCATAACCTCCCGCTGAGTTGTTGGAAGGAACTTCTCCAAGAATAATTCTGCAAACTGCTCCCAAGTCAAAGATGACGATCCCGCTGGCCTGGTTAGACAATAATCTCTCCACCAAGTCTTGGCGGAACCGGATAACCGAAAAGTAGCAAAATCCACACCATTAGTCTCCACAATACCCATAGTACGGAGAACTTCGTGGCAGTCGTATAGGAAATCCCGTGGATCCTCCGAAGGAGTGCCACCGAATGTGGTAGTGAACGACTTGGTAAACCTTGTCGAATCTCCACAACGCGTCGGCGGACATGGCTGCACCATCATTAGACGGAGTCGCGATAATAGGCCGAGCCGCCTCAGCCGGTCGAATCACGGGATCCCGAGCCCGAGGAATTACCGGCTCGGAGTGCGCGTAGCGAGAGTCCGATTACCTCCTCCAGCCTCGAGAAGTGGCTGGTGCTACCGGTAATAAACCTCCTGCTCTGGTGATATGATCCATAAAACCTGCTATCCGGACCAAAGCATCCTGAAGATCCGGTGAAAATAAAGCTCCTCCTGGGACCTGAGCTGGGCCTACTGGAGCTGCTGGGGCTGGAACTTCCTCCTCGATATGAACCTGAGGTTCTGCCACTCGTGCTGCTGCTCGGGGCTGAGCTCTGCCCCTACCTTGTCCTCTAGGACGACCTCGACCTCGGCCTCTACCCCTAGCAGGAGCTGCCGCTGCTGGGACCTCGGGCTGTTGGTCAGTAGATGAGGATGCACGTGTCCTTACCATCTGCGGAAGAACAGAGTAGAAGTTCAATTAACATTTAAAAGATCAAGTCGCACGACCGGAAAGAATAAAGGGAATATTTTCCTAACTCCGTAGCCTCTGGAGGATAAATACAGACGTCTCCGTACCGATCCTTCAGACTCAACTAAGGTTGTTCGTGAGTTGTGAGACCTGTGCAACCTAGTGCTCTGATGTCAACTTGTCACGACCCGGATTTCCCACCATCGGGGTCATGATGGCGCCTACAAAATGGAAGCTAGGCAAGCCAAATATTAATTACGTCTCCATTAATTACCAATTTCTTATTATTAAAAACATATAAATTACAGCGGAATAATCAAAATTAGCGGAAGACTTAGTCAAATATGATAAAGAAAACCCAAACATGATACACTACCCAAGACCGGTGTCACAATACTCACGAACTTCTAAGAATAATACACATAATTGTCTGAAAGAAAATACAAGCTGTTTATCTCGATTACATGAGATAACAGAATGAAAAGCATAGATAGAAGAGACAACGGGTCCTGCGGACGCCTGCAAGGCTACCTCGTAGTCTCGGTAGTTGAAAAATCCACAAGTCTCTACTGCCGCTGCTGCTGTCCGTAACCTGTATCTGCGCAAAAAGAGCGCAGAGTGTAGTATCAGCACAACCGACCCCATGTGCTGGTAAGTGCCCGGCCTATCCCAGCGAACTAGTAACAAGGCTAAGGCCAGTCACCCACCTAAACCTGTACAGTTGCAATATAGACATATACATACAATACATTTATAAGGAAATACTCTACTCTGAAATAACAGTCAATAACTCACGATATCCGGAATAATCTAATTAACAGAATAAATCTTACTTTCATGTCTCAATTCTTTTTTTCATTTCATATCTTGTGGTAGGCGTACCACCCGCTCCCAAATATATCAATAATTATATTTTGTGGTAGGCGTACCACTCGCTCCCAATTATCATAGTAATTATATCTTGTGGTAGGCGTACCACCCGCTCCCAAATATATCAATAATTATATCTTGTGGTAGGCGTACCACCCGCTCCCAAATATATCAATAGGCTACCGACAACTATGGCCAATGCCAAGATTTAAGTCACTTTGTGGTCAGCGTACCACACGATCACAATTCATAAATATATATATTACCGGCAATTAACCAACAATCTCTATATCAACAATATTTATAATTACCGATTTTAAACCAATAATTGATAATAATTTCAATAATTTATCTTCATTACCGGCATAACACCAATAACTCTTAATCAACAATTTATTCATAACTGAATTCCTATTCCTACAAACTAGGATAGAACAAACACTTACCTCGAAAGTTCACGAACGATTCAATCCGTAGCAATGCCTTTTCCTTTCGAATTTGACTCCAATCCAACCGTATCTATACACAATTGATTTCATATCATCAATTCTACTTAACAAACTAGTTCATATTGCTAAATATGATTTTTACAACATTCTGCCTGGAATAGTAAAAATCGACCCGAGCCCACATAATCGAAACTCAAGTTTCGAACCAAAATAAGTTCACCCAATCCTCCATGAGTTCAAATATACAATTTGTTCTTAAGTTCGACTCCAAAACGAGTTCTAGATCGCAAATTCTTTGAAAACCCTTATTATACTCAATTCTCAATTTTTCTACCCATTTACACCTAATTAGGCTTAGGAATTCAAATAATATTGATGGAAAATGAAGAAAACGAGTTAAGAATCACTTACCCAAGAAGTTTGATGAAGAATCGCTCAAAAATCGTCCAAAGAGCTGTGGAGAAGAGAGTTGAACAGAAATGGGATTTTTATCCCGTTTCTGTTCTGTTTTGGGATTAAATTCACTGGGCAGCGATTTTGTTCTACGCGATCGCGTGAACTGGGTCGCGATCGCGGAAGGCAATTATTCAACACTACGCGATCGCGTGGATAATGCTGCAATCGCGTAGAAGAATTTCGCTGGGGTGGCTTATTTGTACTACGCGATCGCGTGAAAAGGGTCGCGATCGCGTTGAAGGAGAACGGAAGGCTACGTGATCGCGTGCGGACGACTGCGATCGCGTTGAAGAAGGACAGAAAACTTCGCGATCGCGTGCAGACAGCTGCGATCGCGTTGAGTAATTTGACAAGGCGGTGCGATCGCGTGTACAAGGCCGCGATCGCGTAGAGTAAAATGTCTGTGTAAAAATTGCAGAAAATCTGCCAGTTTTCTAAGTCCAAAAACACCCCGAACCACCTCCGAAACACTCCCGAGCCCTCGGGGCTCCAAACCAAATATGCACACTAACTCAAAAACATCATACGAACTTGCTCGCGCGATCAAATCGCTAAAATAACATCAAAATCAATGAATTGAGCCTTAAAACTCAAGAATTCTTTAAAATTTCATAATTTCCAAACTTTCCAATTTAAGGTCGAAACACGTCAAACGACGTCCGTTTTCAACCAAACTTTACAAGAAGCGCTTAACCAATATATATGACCTGTACCGGGCGTCGGAACCAAAATACGAGCCCGATACCAGTACTTTTTAATCAAAATTCAGTTTCATTTTCCTTAAACATTTTCGGAAAACAATTTAACAGAAAAATTCTTTTACCGGGGTTCTAGACCTCGGATTTCAATTCCGGGCATACGCCCAAGTTCCATATTTTTCTACGGATTTTCTGAGACCGTCAAATCACGGATCCGGGTCCGTTTACCAAAAATGTTTACCAAAGTCAACCATATCAATATTAATATCAAAATTCTTCAACTTTTTCACATATTTCACATATTTCAACATAAAATTTTTCCAGCTTTGTGCCCGGACTGTGCACGCAAATCGAGGCAACTATAATTGAGGTTTTCAAGACCTCAAAAGCTCGGAATGATTAATAAAACAAGTGATGACCCTTTGGGTCGTCACAGGTGCTAACTGCCCCACCCTATATAAAGTATAAGTTATCCCGGTGTTAAAATTAACACGGGATAACTTACCTGTTTGCTAACCAAACATAGTATTAATGTGATTTTAAATTTCTATACCACCCCTATACCTTGTTATACCTCGTACCAAACGGCCCCTCAGGTACTCGAATAATAGTCATAACACAATCAAACTTCAACATAGCATCCAAAATATGATTGATTTATTTTTCTAACCATATATGATTATATGACAAAACGAAATAGTGTAGCAATAAAATTTTATTTTATAGTGCTTCTCAATTCTCATGAGCTTCGGCTTATTATCTGTTTGATTATGGTTGGTAGTAATGGATATATAATACACAATAATTAGAACCAAGTTGAAGGCAATTCGATTAGATTTTGCACTTTGTTTTCGTATTGACAAAGCAACGGCAAAGTCTGATTATAATATTGTGAAATGTTCTTAATAAAGTCAAAAGGCATATATGTTTAGCATTATCAACAAAAGCTTCAAGGTCCAATGAGAATTTCTTAGACCAAAATTATACTTCATTTTCGACCCAGAGTGGAACTCGTGATTTACAATATGAGGAAATGCCATTGATCAGTATTTTCAAAATATATGGATCTTTTTGCAGTAAACTTATAAAAAAAAATGCTCAAGAATAATACTAACATCCTGCCAAACACAAAGCAACATCAGAAGAGGCAACAAAACCGTTGAAGAATCTAATTAGCTACACACACACACACACACATATATATATATATATATATATATATATATATATATATATATATATATATATATATATATATATATATATATATAACAGAGAAAGGGAAGTGAGTAGAGGACAAAGACATCACTTTTTCCCATTCGGTGTCCGATATCTTTATTGGAGCCCGACTAAATCTGAATTCGTGTGGCGTAAGGCCCCATTCGGGGGTGGGGGGGTGGGGGGGGGGGAGACACTCTCTACCAATGATTTTTTCATTCTCGGAGCTCGAACTCCAAACCTCTTATTAAAGGAAGAAGGGTTTCATCCACATACATCATATCCTTTGACGGTAAAAGTTCACAACATTAAAATTTGATATTAATATTGAAAGGTCAAAATAAAGTAGATTTCCCTATGACCATGTGGTGCGCATATGCAAGAAAGAAATAACTTCAAGATTATGACAAATTAGCAACATAATAGTCAGTTGTTCCCATTCTGTACGGTAACGAAACTAAGAATTTACTCAAAAGAATTCATTTGAAAGAAGTGAAAAAAAATTCCGATAAAGGATATTCAATACGTATTATATACATCTAAAATGTAATATTTTATCTATATACACAATGCAATTTTTCGACGAATGGTGGTCCTTATTCTCTGTACATAAGTTGGCCTATGGAAAAAAGATAAAATAAACGTCCAAACTAAAGGGTAATGAACCATCCTATTTTGAAGAATGACTTCTTCAAAAGTCAGCGCATTCCTAATAATAATATTATATCCCTTATATTGTATTGGGAACTATACAATATATCAGTTTTCTAATGTGCCATATACATGCCTGAATGTATGAAAATACAATTGTCAAATGTTTTGAAAAAACACAAGATAACAAGAACAAGAACATCTTGCCAAACACAGAGAAAAATTTGAAGATACGAATAAACGTTGAGGAATCTAAGGTACATACGATAGAGAAAGGGACATTAGTAGAGGACTATGTTATAAATTGAAGGAAAACAAGCTATTTATTTTTAACTTTTTTTTTTGTCAAAGGTTGACATCGTTAAAATAATGTCGAAATAAAACTCTCTATAGCTGTCAATGTGGGTGCATATGCAAGAAACTAAGAAACAACTTAGATATAATAATTTAGATTAGATAAAATGACGTTGTAAAGATATTTTTAGAGTACTATCAATCCAATATTAGCCAGTTATATATAACATGTTATCACTATATTTTTCGGATTACCATATTGAATGTGCTATGAAGATTCTGTTATGACTTTAATGTAAGCATAAACTATAATTCTATCAGGATGTTGAACATGATAATTTTATATGTATCATCATAGAAAATAAATTAAATGCGGAATCAATTATCTTGAAGCGGAAGCGTTAATTGAAATTGGTTTCTCACCTCTTGCCCTAGCTTTTGTTACCGCCGACTTTAGGGATGGAAGAGAGAAAAAAAACAATATCCTAATGGGTGGGGAGATGACCTATTTATAGAGGTTCTCACTTAATCTGGTACATTTTTTAAGTAACCAATTGGATGGATGAGATTTGATAATTAATTAAATATTAATTATGAGCCTTAACTATTAGGCAACATGCACATAGGAAAATAACTTACGTTTAAATTACTTAATCCTGATAACTTATGATTAGTTGTAAACGTTCAACGTGGGTAATTAAGTTTTTTTTTTCTCGAGGAATTATGTATACATAAAGTGTTTCCTACATTTGTGATCGAACCATCTTTTTTCCTTCGATCCGTGAAAAGATCAAACGTAAAAGATGAAAATATAACACTGGAAAGATAAAGGAGGATACCTCGTTATAAATTCTTTCTTTATCTTTTCGAGTAATTTTTCATGTGTTTGTTTGGCTTCATAAAGTAAAGAATATTGTAAGAGAATAAGAGAAAATTACAAATTTTCATGTTTATGAGAAGATGAAGAGCATACTATTCATAATATTCTAGTAGAAGAATATTTCCTAGTTGCAAAGGGTATTTTTAGTTAAATTTTATTGTTTAAGTTTACGCAAACGTGATTCTTTTTTGTCTGGCAATAGATTCCATAGTAAGCTAATTCTGAAAGACTTTGTTAAAGATGTCATGTAAGATAAGAATAAGAATTAAGAAAGTTCTATATTCTCGATAAAAAAATATCCTATATTGGAATAACTTTATTCAATTATTAACTTGAAAAATGATAAAAGAAATGCAAAAAGTAGCAAAATCAACCATCCACGTAAGGGGTGTTGTCCAATTAAAAAGAGATATTTAACTTAAGACAGAAGTAAGATAAGTGTCACATTTATCATTGAGATTTAATCTTTGAGAATACTAAAAATTAATTAAGTTATTAAAACTTTAAGTATATTATATCTTTCGGCGGCAGAGATCAAATCACCCTTTTTCTTGGAGATATGTACATTAAGAAGTCCATTTTAAGTCGATAAATATAAAACGAATGTCACTCTTTATCCAAGTAGAAAAGGTTTGGAATATTCACTGAGAAATTTTGATTTTTTTCTCGTTGCTATCAATAATGAATTTCCTTATTCTCATACTTTGGATAATCATGTTATTACTTTAATTTTTATTCCAACTGCAAGAACCAATGTAAAAGATGCAATGTCAGACATTCATAAAATTAAACATTTCTATAACAATTTCCTTTGTTATGATATTTTTGGCTTTTATAATAAAGGCCCTTTGTCATAGAGATATATACTAATCAGTGTTAAGTTATTTCTTAAGAAAACTGCATGATTATATTCTCTCTATAAATAGGAGATTTTTTTTTCTTTTGATTTTTCAAAATAGACGCCCAACACGGTGAAATAAGGGAATTCACGGATATAGGCAGATCCAGGATTTGAAGTTAATTTGTGCATTTCTGTAACAACCTCAAGTTAATTTTCAATAGTACCCGGTCGCATTAAAACACTTTCAAATATTTAGTAAATTTTTCAAACATATATATATTATTTAGATAATAGTTATTGGGTTCACGCGAACCAGTATATCACAAGGTGGATCCGCGCCCGATTGAAAAGTGATAATAGGCTAGGTCTAAGTGATTTGACGATTGTTTATGCTCCCACTTGATTATGTTTCAATATCATAATATGGTTAAATGATGAAAAATAGGCTCTATGAATTTTACACATTGTAGGATGGTGAGCCTATATAATGCCTTAAAGTTGTGATTCGAGCTACATTGGAGCAAGAAAGACCCCTCGAAGTTGAGTGCGCGCAAAGACTAGACAAAGAATTGAAGAAAAAATGACATGAACTAGCGCGAGCATTAGCGCGATCGCGCTAGTCCAGAAGCGGGAGGCAGAATGTCAGGAGACTACGCGAGCATTAGCGCGTTCGCGCTAGTCCTAGTTCCGGAAAAGATTTGTTAGGGGCAAAATTGAAAATCATGAGGAAATTTCACTTAACCTATATAAAGTCAAGCTCGCCCAAGGAATATTTATCAATGTTTTCATAGTTTAGTACAAGAAACATAGAGGCAAGGAGGAAAATCAAACATCAATTTCTTTTTTTCTTCTTCTTGTTTTTATGTTTTGAATGAAATTAAATATTATTGAGATGAACACTACTATGACTGGTTAAAACCTATTGTTCTAGGGTCATGGGTGAAATATGATTGTTTGTGTTCGGCGTTTAATTTAACAAAGTTGGTTTAACCATATTGGGTTGTTTATTTAATTTTGTTCTCAATTATTTTGCTGAGTAGCTAACAATGGAATACTATTTACGAATCTATAGTTGAACTTGAAAGTGGGAACTTTGGATTGCATATAGAATTAGATAGAGCAAGTTCTTGAACCTAGGCATCGGGTGACGGATTCACAATTAGGATAGGCATATACCTAATTGTCGTGCTTGGTTGAAATACAGGATTTATAAATGCATTCATGTTAATTTTAATTTCATAAACATATAGGCATTAAGTTACTTGAATAGGTGAGTAAGAACTCGACAGATTCTTATGAGCAATATTAACCATGTCAATCAACAACCCGGATAAATCAATTTGTTATTTTAAGCCAAGAACGCAACATGATTGTTAACTAGCCCGTGACCCTGGAATATCTTCTCTTACTGATTGTCATTCGAAATTGCTATTTGTTTGGCTGATTATTTTAGTTAGTTTATTAATTGATATTTTAGGTAGTAAATTAAAGACAAATTTCCTTTGTGGAAAATCTCTTGGGTCGATAAGTTAATTGAGTTTAAATCAGTCAATAGTTAATCACAAATCTTCATGAGAATAATACTCTACTCATTATTTTATTACTTGACGATCACATACGTTTTTTTGGTTGCAACAAAAAGTTAGTAAAATGATGCTGGATTTGAAGAAACAGAAATGCAAAAAAGTAGATGGAAAGATGAAGAAAGAAAACCTCAATAAAAAGGAAATGAAAACAAATGTTGCTTTTGGAACTCTAGTCTAGATATGAAAAACAGAGCCAATCAGAGTAAAAAGGGAAGCAAAGACGTTATTTTTCATCCGATTTATCTTTATCTTCTCATGCTTTATCTTGGCCTTTTTCACTTTTACTGCGTGTAATTGGAATCTGATCATATCAGCACGCTAAATATTTCTTATATCCCAAAGCCATGAGAAAAAAAAAAAGAATATAGAAAAAGCATCAATAATTATTTGTTAAATTTTAAGCATATCTAGGTATAAAAAGGTCGAAGGATAATTGGCAATACAGTCAGACCACTCTTATAACAACATTCCTATATAACAATATTTTACTATAAATATATATTTCCTATAATATCATTTCATTATAACATCCACAAATATTCATAAGAAATAATGTTGTTATATAGAGATTTGACTATACTAGAATTTGAAGAATTACTCTATACAAGATTATGCAAATGTCTTAAATACTACTCCAAGCTAATATGGGTTTTAGTAATCATTGAAGGTAAGTCTTTTGTGAAATTATAGCATGTTCAGCCAAGCTTTTTTTTAGTAAAAAACCTATTTTTTCGGCCAAAAGTGATTTTTCCCAAAGTTAGATGTTTGGCAAGTTTTTAGAAAGAAAAAAAAAAGGTGCTACTGAGTAGAAGCAAAAGCAATGTTTGAGAAATAGGAAAAATAGTTTCTTTCCAAAAGCATTTTTAAAGTACTTTTTGGAAGAAATACACTTAAAATACGTTTTAGAAGTTTGGTCAAATACTAATTTGTACTCAAAAGTACTTTTAAATTAATTAACCGACTACAAATTATTTATCACCAAAACTACTTTTAAATTAATTAACCAAATACAAATTATTTATTACCCAAATTATTTTTTTGAAAAATATTCTTGAATAGTCACTATTCAAAATAAATTAATTTTAAAATTTGACCAAATAGGCTATTAATTTCCAAAAGTTTCGTTTAATATGCAATTGATGCGAAAAAAGAATAACATGTGCCTTTTGTCATAGGAAAAAAATAAATCAAAGGGGTGACACATTTTTAGAGCAACGATGTAAAGCATATATTAAGAAAACACTGAGAGATTCTTTCAGAATATTTATTATAAGAATATTTCACCACCTCAACGTCACCCTAGGAGAATTTAAATTATCAATTGCGTACAAATAAAGAAAAGGCTAAATCCAAATTTTAAGCACGTAAAATATTCCATTTAGCAAACACTAATAGTACTATTAATTACTTGCAATTCGACATACGTAAATATCTGTTGGGTTTTAATTAATGTATTTAATTAATATCTCAAATACTTAAAAGAGGGTGAATGAGAAACGGATGGAAATGAAAATTTTTAGTGAAATTTCAAGTTCCCTCTTGGTAAATGGGCATTGTCTCATATCGGAAGAGGAAAAAAATTTTATGGATATATAAGCAATTGCTCTTCTTCTAGCTCTTAAAGAGTTGAAAAGAAAGCAAGCATCGCGCTGTCATCGTCATCGCTCGCTCGGCTGCGACTTCGAATTTGATCAAATGATCGATTGATTAATTTTTTGGACCAAATTTATTTGTTAATAGTAAATATTAACAAAAATATTATTAAATATTTATTTTAATAACAAAATATTAATATTAAATATTAATATTAAATCCAGTCCGTTTTTCTGTTTTGGTAACAGAAAAGTAACTACCCTCTTTAATTTTTCCTTTTTATTTTTCCTCTTTATTATTGAGTAAATGGCCATTTATGTAATGACATTTATGTTGTGAGCGTTTTGCATAAACAACCATTCTGGAGAGTTGCACCTCTTCAGATTTCAGCCCAACTTTTGGCTATAAATACAACACTATTCTGCTCAGAATTTCACTACGATTTTTTGAGTTTTTTCTCCTTCTTCTGCATACTTTTAGCATCAAACAAAGCAAAAGTAAGCGTGATTTGCTCCCGAACTTTGTGTTCGCTGAAACACTGGGGTTTGAAGTACCACTACACTAGTGTGTAATTCGTTCTATCATGGGAGGAAATAATCCATAACCTTGGGTACTAGGAGGGGATTAAATTCCTTAAGGAAACACTGTGAATTCAGCGGGCTCGAATTGATTTTTTGTTGTTTCTGTTCATGCATATTTTTGTTTATATTTATTTATATTTTCAGATTTTACAAATACAGTTTACTAACAAAATCAACTAATTATTGCTAAATAAATAAAAATTCGAGAATTGTGACAACTCTTTATTGGATTAGATTTTATCTAGTTATTACGGTAAAAAATAAAACGGAAAAGGTCCAAATACTCCCCCCAGAACTTTACGATAAGGTCTATATATAACCCTCGTTAAAAGTTTGGCCCATATCCAACCTTGTTGTTACACTATTGGCCTGGATAAACCCTTTGTTCTAAACAAAGCCAAATACGCTCCATTAACTTTACGATAAGGTCTATATATAACCCCCACTAGATACCTCCTTTATTTCAAAAGTTTGGTATATAAGGTCTATATCTTAAATTATTTGTCCAATTAAATAATTATTTAAAAATCTTCTTTTAATTTTTCTTAAACTTATAAATTCACATAAATTGATCTTCATGGAATACAATATTTTAGATATTTGTTTTTTCAATGTACCTTCCTTTTCTAATTTCATTTAACTTCTCCTTTTTAATATTCCTTTTCTCTTTATATCTAATTTTATTTACTATTTTCGTTATTTTTTATTATTCTTTTTAATATTATTACTAAAGAAAAATTAAATTGTGTACCAATTAAATATCGTTAATACAACGAAAAAAATATTAACTAACATATGATACCAGTATAATATATAGTTATACCAAAAGGGTATACAATTGTAAGATTATACCCATATAAAATCTAAAAGGATTTTACATTGAAAAAAATGATTGTAATTGAAATATTAGGGTATACAATTTATGTGAACTTATAAGTTTAAGAAAAATTTAAAAAATATTTTTAAATTATTATTTAATTGGATAAATAATTTAAATATAGACCTTATATGCCAAAGTTTTAAAACAAAGGAGGTATCCGGGGGGTTATATATAGATATTATCGTAAAGTTAAGGGGGTATTTGGCTCCGTTTAAAATAAAGAGGGTATCCAGGCCAAAAGTGTAATGATAAAGTTAGATATGAGCCAATTTTTTAACGAAAGTTATATATAGACCTTATCGTAAAGTTCATTTGGTATTTGGACCTTTTCCGGAAATAAAATAATGTGTCGTTTGATGGGATCCAATATGTTATCAACCTGTACTCAGTATAAAGTTGATTATCTAATTGATGACTTAATTGATTATGTAATTTATTTTATATTGGTAGTGAATAAAGTTAAATTTAATGAAAGTATGTCCGACGGCATTCTCAATAACTGGATAAGAAAAGATTATTAAAGGAAATTTCTTTGGCGATGCACCAATCCCTGGTCCTTTAGTTTGGGAAATTCCCATATTTTTAAATAAAGACAAATTGTTATAATGAAGTTTAAAAAATTAAAGCAAAAGTTGTGTCAAAATCCAGCGGCTTTCCAACAATAGATTAAAAAAAATGTTTCCTTGTGGGAAAAGAATAAAGGAAATTTCCTTAGCGATATACATTGCCTCCCCTTAGCTTGGGAAACTACCACATATAATCAAAACAAAGATAAATTCTTAGCAAAAAAAGAAATTTCGCAGTACAGTGAACTTATGCCTTGAAAGTCATTTTAATTAATTTTAATTTTCCGAGAAAGTTCAATTATACGTCACTTACAATCATATTCTTCTACAACATTCTATAATAACCATTCACTATAAAAATTAATATTTATTTTCTATAACAATAATATTTCAATAAGAGCCAAAAAAAATTAAAATAATTAAAACTATTATAAAAAGGTTTGACTGTAGTTTATCAACCACTTAAAATAGTATAATAGTAATAGTGATAGTTTATCGTATTTGGTGGTGCTTCTCAATAATTAGCATGGCAAGGCACTACCAATACGGGTTGTAGTGGAGTGTTAAGTATCCTTTCATTCTTAACCATATGTTTCGAGTTTGAGTCTCTCGGTATGGAGTCGGCTTTGTTGAGGAGCGTTTTACTCCTAATGTGGAACTTTCTAGCACGAATTCAGATTTAGTCATGCCCCAATATAGGTACCGGACACCGAGTAGGAAACAAAAAAAAATAATAATAATGCATATATGGTAATAGCTCGACCTGCTAGTAATATTGTGCCATGTAGCCCTAGTCCGTCACGGGTTTAAAATATGTCAATAGGGTCTAAAATTTGTTAACTTATATACCCAGCATTCCTCTTATGTTTTACCGATGCGGGACTCTGACTAATGTTTGGGATGTTACAATGATACTATATGTAACATCACAGTCTGCTAGTGATATTATCAGTTCTGACCTAGGCCCCACGAGTTTAAAACCTGCCAATAGAGTCTATACCGGATATCTCTCTTGTAAAACAAGTTTACTTATATATACCGAATATCTTTCTTGTGTTTTGTAGATGTAGGAGTCTGTGTAAAGATTGGGGTGTTATAATTATATCGTATGTATTATATCGTGTGTCTAATAAAGATTGGTGGTAACGGATCATAGCACATTAATTAATACTATAGTACCAAAGCTGAAGGCAATTTGGTAGTGTTTTGCCTAGGGTATTCATGATTCGGTTTGGATTGATTTTTTTCCTAAAAAAAATCAAACCAAATAAGTTGGCTTTTCAAATATTAGAACCAAGCCAAACCAAATAAATCGGTTTTTTCTTAATTTGGTTTATGTCGATTTTTTGGTTTTTTCGGTTCTTTATCGATTTTTTCTTAAATATAAGACATACCTACCAAACACACATTTCGGCGACCAAATTTTCAATGTAACACTATCAAACCAATTACCCTTTGAGAAATTAATTATTTACGATGA